>PVHY01009396.1:0-16767 GCA_004024945.1 Uropsilus gracilis | reverse complement strand
CATAGCGAGTCCTAGTCCCAAAAAGTAGCCGAACATGGTGGCACGCACCTGTAATCTCAGCTATCTGGGAAACAGGCTGGGGATTACATGAGTCTGTGGTACCACGGGCAACGTGAACCTGTGGTTCCACGGGCAAAAATAGCAAGACCTAGTCTCAAAAAAAAAAAAAAAAAAAAAAAAAGATTTTCCATATGTTTACTAAAATGGTAAATTACTTGTTATGTGATTCTTTACTACAATTAAAAATTATGATTATAAGGGTAGTTGGCCCAGATATTGCCTCTGGAATCTCTGTTTCCTCAGTAACTTCCTTTTGCAGCTTTATATTATTTAGTTTTCTGAATGTCCTACCTAGAATCTCATTATCTGTTCTCAAAGCATTCTGAAAAGGGATTTCTCTGTAAGTAGCAAAGGTGAAATAAGCATGGAGTCACATATGTTCTTGGCTTCCAATCTACTCTCCCTTAAAATTCCTACTTAAAAGAATGATAGAAGCAGACAATCACTATATATGGAAGATTCATCTATAACAGAGGTCATGTTACAAATCAGAGGTAGGGACTCCAAATATTGTCCTAGGACAATTGGCAGTTACTTTGTACATACAAAATAAATATAATAATCAACAGTTAATAGGTCTTACTATGTTTCAAGCACCATTTTAAGTATTTGACATGGTACGTTTTTTGCATTTTATTTTTATTTTTTAATTTACATATATATATACATTTCACATCATTGTAATCGCTGGGGGTTACCCACCACCTCCCTTCCCTGACTGCTCCAGCTAGCCCCCTCCAGCCCCCCCAGTTGTGTTCTTTCATTTGGTTGTTCATGTATTAGTGGCACCATTTTAAGTATTTTACATGGTGCTTTTTTTTGCATTTACATATATATATATATATATCACATCATTGTAATCACTGGGGGTTACCCACCAACTCCCCTCCCTGGCTGCTCCAGCTAGCTCCCCCCAGCCCCCCCAGTTGTGTTCTTTCGTTTGGTTGTTCATATATTAGTGAAACTATTTGGTTCTGTCTTTTTCCTTCTGACTTGTTTCTGCCAATATGCTTTCTTCTAGGTATGTCCATGTTATAAAATCGTCAAATTTATCATTTTAATTGATGCGTAATATTCTATTGTGTATATATACCACATCTTTTTCATCCAGTCATCTGTCTTGGGATTTTACGTTTTAATAGGTTTTCCTCAAATTTATATCCAATCCGTATCTCTTCCCCCAACTGCTGATTAATATTTTCAACTGCCTACTTAACAAATCCACTTACATCAATATTTCAAACTTACCCTGTTCAAACAATTCTTTTCTCTCCCTTATGCTCCCATTCCCTGCTCTTGTTCTAGTTTTCAAAACTGAGGTATAGGCTGGGGCATGGTGGTGCATGCCTGTAGGTGGCAGCCTAGGAAGCTGTGGCTGGGGCCAGGGATTGCAGTGTGAGTGCCTCCAGGGCCACGTAATGAGACCTAGTTCCAAAAAAATAGTTGGGTGTAGTGGTGCGCGCCTGTAATCCCAGCTACCTGGGAAGCTGAGGCTGGGGATTGCTTGAGTTGGTGGTTCCTCGGGCAACGTGAGCCTGCAGTTCCATGGGCAAAAATAGCGAGACCTAGTCTCAAAAAAAAAAAAAAAATTGAGGTATAATTCAGGAATGTGGAAATTAACCTTTTTATTTATTTTTATTATCCCCCCCTTTTTTTTGAGGCTAGTTCTCGCTATGTTGCCTGGAGAACCTCAGACTCTTGTCCAGGGTACCCCAGACTCGGCGATCACCAGCATCAGCCTCCCAGGTAGCTGGAATTACAGGTGTGCACTACCATGCCCAGCTATTTTTTTTTGAGACTAGGTCTCGCTATATTGCCCTGGGCGGGTCTCAAACCCGCACACTCACGGGGTCCCAGTCTCAGCCTCCCGTCCTAGGCGTGGGATGAAAGGCGCGCACCACTGCAGCCAGCAAATCACCTTTCTAAAGTGAATAATTCAGTGGCTTTTAGTATTCACAAAGTTATATAACTATCACCAATAATTCCAGAACAGTTTTAGCAGACCAGAAAGAAACCTCACTATTAATAGATACTTCCCATTTAACTTCACTACAAATTCCTGGCAAGTTTACTTTCTGTCTTTGTAGGTTTGCCTGTTATAATAACTTTATATAAATGGAATTATATAATCTGTGGCCTTTTGTGTCTGACTTCTTTCACTCATGCATAATGTTTTCAGGTTCATTCATTCAATACTTTATTCTTTTTTTGAGTAGACAACTTATTGACTGGATATACTTTTTATCAATTGATGGACAGTTGAGTTATTCCCATTTGGGGGCTGTTAATTTGCTTTGAACATTCATGTACAAGTCTTTATGTGAACATTGTTCTCCATTTTCATGATGGATAGCAAGGAATGGAATTGCTGAGTCATAGATAACAAGGAATGGAATGGTTATTTTTGATAACAAGGAATGGACTTGCTGAGGCTTACATTGGTAAGCCTGTGTTTACCATTTTGAGAAACTGCCAAATTTCTAAAGCAGCCTCATCATTTTACATTCCCACCAGCAATGTATGAAGGTTTCAATTTCTCCATATCCTCACACCAACAGTTCATTTTTGTGGGGGTGAGAGGGTCTGGAAAAAGTTTTATTTATTCTTTAGTTATTGTTATTGTAGCACAATTTTCCATGTCTTTGCCAGTGCTTTGACAGTATAGAATTTTCTATACTTTTTTTTTTTTGAGACCTGGTCTCGCTATTTTTGCCCATGGAACCGCAGGCTCACATTGCCTGGGGTACCACGGACTCAAGCAATCCCCAGCCTCAGCTTCCCCAGTAGCTGGGATTACAGGCATGCGCCACTATGCCCAGCTATTTTTGGGGACTAGGTCTCGCTGTGTTGCCCCGAGCAGGACTCAAACTGTGATCCCTAGCCCGGGCCACTTCTTAGGCTGAAGCTTACAGGCACAAGCCACCGTGCCTGTATAGAATTTTCTATACTTGGGTGTAGTTGCAGTAGCATTTCTACCACCCATAGTCCACCACCCAAATCCATTGCACCCCTCCACTTCCCATCCGTTCCCCCTCAGAAAGCCACAGGCCTATGGTCCACTTTCAAGAATTTTCACACCAACAATTCTATTGTGCATCTTTCTTATTCTCTCTAGCCTTCCTAGTGGGTGTGAAGTGCTATCTAACTATGGTTTTGATTTACATTTTCCTAATGACTAATGTAGAAATCATCTTGTGCTTATTGGCCATTTATACATCTTTGGAGAAATGGTTAAATCTATTATTGTGATATAAGTGTATATTCTGGAATATAGATTCATCAGACAAATGTTTTGCAAAAGTTTTTTTCCTATTCTGTGAGTTGTCTCTCTTTTTTTTTTTTTTTTTTTGAGACTAGGTCTCACTATTTTGTGGAACTGCAGGCTCTCGTTGCCCAGGGTACCACAGACTCAGGCAATCCCCAGCCTCAGCTTCCCAGGTAGCTGAGATTACAGGCGTGTACCACCATGCCCAGCTATTTTTTGGAACTAGGTCTCTCTACGGGCCCCAGGCAGGACTCGAACCGCGATCCCTAAGCCCCAGCCGCTTCATAGGCTGAAGCTTACAGGCACGAGCCACCGTGCCCGGCGTCTCTTCATTTTCTGATAGTGTTCTTTGAAGCAGTTATTTCCATTGTTGGTGTTTGGTCTAAGAAGCTGCTATTTAATCCAAAATCACAAAGATTTACATCTGTTTTCATACACTTTAAATAGCTTTAGCCCCTAAATTTAGGTCTATGATATATAATGAGATAATTTTTGTACATGGTATGAGGTATGGGTCCAATTTCATTCTTTAGCAGCTATACACCAGTTACAGCTATACACCAGTTGTAGCTATACACCAGTTATCTTTTCAACAACATTTATTGAAAAGATGAGTTTTTTTCCCCATTAAATTGTCTTGGTACACTTAAAAAAAATTAACAGCCATAACCTCATTTACTGTGCTTTGTCTAGTAACCTCCAATAACTGACTCCCCTCCCCTAATTTCTTCTTTTGTCTTTTAACTGAAAATGGTGTTTAAAGTAGTGACTTTGATTATTTGAGGAAATTACTTTCCTTGAGTATCTCCCATGTATACAGGAGTTATACATGTTATTAAAATTCAAAACACAAAAAGAATTAAATTCAGAGTCTTTTTCTATTAATTTTTTTTCCGTTGATCTTAAATATTTGAACTTTTTTTTGAAGTCCCAATACTATCCAATTGTTTTATGTATCTGTCCTTATGCCTATCTCAAAAAGGCTTGATAACTATAGTTTTGTAGTAAATTTGCAATTGGGAAGTGTGAGTCCTTCAACTCTTTCTGTTTTCCAGATTGCTTTGAATATTCTGGGCCTCTTGCATTTCCATGTGGATTATGAATTTTGGGATCAACTTTTCAGCTCTTGCAAAAGAATCAAAAGATTTTGATAGGCATTGCATTTGTGTATCATTTTGAGGAATATTTCCATCTTAATAATGTTAAATCATCCAATCCATTAACATGAGGTGTCTTTCTGTTTCTTAGGTCTTACTTAGAGAATAGTTCAAAGGCCTTTTCAGTGTAGAAAT
Organism: Uropsilus gracilis; assembly: GCA_004024945.1. Lineage (NCBI taxonomy): Eukaryota > Metazoa > Chordata > Mammalia > Eulipotyphla > Talpidae > Uropsilus > Uropsilus gracilis. The sequence goes on along the minus strand of PVHY01009396.1, from coordinate 12,150 downwards.
CTTTCACTTCTTTTGTTAATTCATAACAATTTTCCCCTCAATTATACTATTAAAAATGAAAGTTTTTTTTCTTAATTTCACCTTTGGATTGTTTAGATTGTGTTGTATAGAAACACAATTAATTTTGATACAGTAATATTGTCTAGCAATTTTTGGTGCGCTTTTAAAAAATGTGTTCTAATTGTTTTCTTGCAGATTTCTGAGGATTTTCTTTTAAGTTCATGTCATTTACAAATATAGTTTTATGTCTTTTTAACCCAGATTCTTTTTCTTGATTAATTGCTGTAGCTAGAACCTCCAATAAAATTTGAATGGGACTGATGAAAGTGGATATCTTTGACTTGTTTCTAATTTTAGGGGGAAAAATTTTAGTCTTCATCCTTAAGTATGCTGTGAATTGTGGGTTTGTTATAGATATTCTATCACATTAGGTAAGTTCCCCCTCCCTTTTTTTGGAGTCCGTTTATTTTATTTTTTATTAAATAATTTATGTATAAATTTCACATCTTTGTAATTCCCACCTCCCCTCCAGAACCGTTGCCTCCCTTTCTCTCTCTCTCCCCCTCCCCCCAGTTGTGTGCTTCAGTTTGGTTGTTAGCTCCTTTTCACTTTTCCTCATGACTTTTTGTTTACTTTTTCCTATATCCCATATATTAGTGAAACCATTTGGTTTCTGTCTAGTAAAGTCCCTTTTATCCCTAGATTATTGAGTGCTTTTATCATTAATGAGTGATTTTATCAAAGTTTTATCTGGGCCGGGCACGGTGGCATGTGCCTGTAAGCGATAGCTTATGAAGTCGCGGCCGGGTCTGGGGATCGAGATTCGAGGGCCCCCCCGGGGGGGGCAATACAGCGAGACCTAGTCCCAAAAATGGCTGGGAGTGGTGACGCGGACCTGTAATCTTAGCTACCTGGGAAACTGATGCTGGGGATTACTTGAGTCCGTGGTATCACGGGCAACGGGAGCCTGCGGTTCCACAAGCAAAAAATAGCGAGATTTAGTCTCAACAAAAAAATGTTTTATCTGTTGAACTAATAGTGTGATTTTTGTCAGTTATTCTATTAATTTGGAGTATAACATGAGATTAAATCAATCTTGCATTTTTTTCGGATAAATTTTATTTAGTCTATAGGGACTACAGCATATAGTCCTTCTTATATATTGCTGTATTTCCCTCCCAATTTTTGAAGATGCTATCTATTTAGATAGATGCATCCATATGCATGCGCATACGCACGCACGCACACACACACACACACACACACACTATGTATATATATATGTAATAGATATTGGTCTGTAGTTTTATTGCATTGTGATTTTTCTATATAGTTTTGGTATCAGGGTAAATTGGTCATAGAATGAACTGAGGAATGGTGCCTCCTTTTCTATCATTTGAAAGTATATGTGGAGAATTAGTTGTACTTCTTTTTTAATATTTGGTAGAATTCACTGGTGAAGCCATATGGTCCTGTAGATGTATTTGTGGGAAGTTTCTTTCTTATTATTAATTTCTTTACTTTTTATTGGTCTATTTAGATTATTCCTTCTTGAGTTAGTTTCTGTGGTTTATATCTTTATGAGACATTTTCCATTTCTTCTAAGTTATATATATTGTGGAACATGCTTTTTCTTAATATTCCCTTATAGTCCTTTTTACTTCCATGAGGCACATGGCAGTGTCCTCTCTTTCATTCCTGATTTTAGCAATTTAAATCCTCTTTTTTTGCCAGCTGCAGTGGTGTGCAATTTTAATCCCAGCCTAGGAATGGAGGCTGAGATTGAGAATCTTTTGAGTCAGGGGGTTGGAGACCCGTCCGGGGCAACATAGCAAGACCTAGTCCTAAAAAATAGCTAGGCGTGGTGGTGCATGCCTGTAATCCCAGCTACCTGGGAGGCTGAGGCTGGGGAATCACTTGAGTCTGCAGTACCCAGGGTAACGTGAGTCTGTGGTTCCCAGGCAACAAAGCGAGACCTAGCCTCAAAAAACAAAACAAAATACTATGTTTTCTTTTAATTTTTTTCTTGAGGTAACAGTTACAGTACTATGTATAATTCAGAGGCATAGAATCACACTTTTTCAGATGTTACATACCACACCCACTACTAAGGGACCCCTAGTCCTCCATCACAGCTCATTGGGTCCTCTCCTCACTTTGTTGTTCTCATCCCCTCAGTCCCTCTGATGTCCTCAAGTCTATAGTTAGATTTCAAAAGTTTGTGAGTGGTTTGGTTTATCTAACCCTTTGCTTTTTTCTCCATATTCCACCTGTGAGTGAAGCCACCTAGTATTTGTCTTTCTCGTTCTGACTTACTTTGCTTGATATTATCCCCTCTAGTTCTACTCATGTTGTCACAAATGGCAAGAATTCATCTTTTAAAAGATTTTTTTTTATAGCTGAGTAGTATTCCAGTGTGTATCTGTGCCACATCTTCTTACTCATTGGTCCTCACTTGAACCTTTTTGTTTACTTTAACAAACAGTGATGGGAAAACTGTACAGTCACTTGCCAAGTAGACCACGATCTCACACCATATACGAAAGTTAACCCATAAAGTTAACTCTTAATTTAGCTATTGTAAATAAATAAGGCTGCAGTGAACATAGGAATGGTTTTATCCCTTCAAATTAGTCCTTTAACTTTCTTCAGGTAGATGCCTAGGATTGGAATTGCTGGATCAAGTAGGATTTACATTTAGTATTTTGAGAAAGCTCTATATTGTTTTCCATAGGGACTAGACAAATAAGTCTACATTTCCACCAAGAGTGAAAGAGAGTTCCTTTTTCTTTCCATCTTCACCAACACTTGTTTGGGTCATTTTGATATGAGCCATTTTCACAGGAATGGGAAGGTGTCCCACTGTGATTCTGATTTGCATTTCTTTGATAATAAATGATGATGAGCAATTTTCATGTGCCTGTTGACCATCTGTATTGTCTTCCTTGGAGAATTGTCTATTTAGCTCTTCTACCCATTTTTTGATTGGGTTATTTGTTTTCTTTTTGTTGAGGTGTATGTGTCCTTTGTAGATCTTGGATATTAACCTCTTTTCAGATGTGTCTTGTGCAAATAATTTCTCCCTGAATGGGAGTTCAGTAGAGTGTCTTTTTGTTTTAATGATAGTTTCTTCTGCTGTGAGAAGCTTTTTAGTTTGATGTAGTCCCATTTGTTTATATTCTCTTTTGTTCTCTTGCTGTTGGGAAAAAACCCTCAAAGACATCAGTGAAGCTAATATGTGGGCTGTTTTACCATTGTTTTCTTCTATGTATTTTTGTGGTTTTGGGTCTTATATTTAACTGTCTAATCCATTATGAGTTAACTTTCGTATATGGTGTGAGATCGTGGTCTTCTTGGCAAGTGACTGTACAGTTTTCCCATCACTGTTTGTTGAAGAGACTTTCCTTTCTGCAATGCATGCTCTTGACTATTTGTCATAGATTAACTATCCATATAAGTGTGAGTTTGTTTCTGGGCTCTGCATGCTGTTTCATGATCTCTCTGTTTTTATTTCAGTGTCATACTGTTTTGATTACTAATTTTGTAATATAGTTTGAAGTCTGGGTGAGTGATATCCTATTTCTTCCTCTTCCTTGTCAGGATTGCTTTGACTATTTGGAGTTCTTGTGGTTCCATATAAAGTTCCATATAATATTTGCTCTATTTCTTGAGGAAAACATTGATAAGAATTGCATTGAATCTGTGTATTACTTTGGGTAAAAGTAAATACAGTTTGCTACAGTTTTGCAAGAAAATAAAGTACCTTAATTCTCAAAAAAAAAAGCATGATGGCCGGGCATGGTGGTGCATGCTTCTAAGTGGCAGCCTAGGAAGCTGTGGCCGGGCCAGGGATTGCAGTTCGAGTCCCGCCTGGGGCACATAGCGAGACCTAGTCCCCAAAAAAATAGCTGGGCATGGTGGTGCGTGCCTGTAATCCCAGCTACCTGGGAAACTGAGACTGGGGATTGCTAGAGTCCGTGGTATCTCAGGCAACGTGAGCCAGTGGTTCCATGGGCAAAAATAGCGAGACCTAGTCTCAAAAAAAAAAAAAATAGAGAGACCTGGTCTTGAAAAAGCAGCCTGGTATGATGGCGGGCACCTGTAATCCCAGCTACCTGGGAGGCTGAGGCTGGGGATCATTTGAGTCTGTAAGATCAGTACTACCCCGGGCAACACAGCAAGACCTCGTCTCCAAAAAATTTTTTCTATTAAAGTATGTCTTTTGTAGGCAATATATGTTTGAATTATGGTTTTTTTTTGGAGACAAGGTCTTGCTACTTTTGCCCATAGAACCACAGGTTCATGTTGCCCATGGTACCATGGACTCAAGCATCCCCAGCCTAAGCTTCCCAGTTAGCTAGGATTACAGGCGTGTGCCACCATGCTCAGCTATTTTTTAGGACTAGGTCTTGCTATGTTACCCTGGGTGGAACTCGAACCGCGATCCCTAGACCCTGCCAGGACTCTATAAGCTGTCACTTACAGGCACATGCCACCATGCCCAGCTCTGGATCATGTTTTTTATGTATTATCCTGATCTCTACCTTTTAAATGTCATTTATATTTAATGTAATTACTAATAAAGTAGTACTTATGCCTACCATTTGCTAGTTTATGCGTCTTATGTGTCTTACCATCATTACTGCCTAGAAATTAATAAGACACAGCATAATGGATAGTAATTATAAACAAAACAATAGAGCCGGGTGTGATGGCCCGACGCGCATCTATAATCCCAGTTACTTGGGAGACTGAGGCTGGGGAACAGTTGAATCTCTGGATTCGAGACAACTGTGGGCAACATAGCTGAAACCTAGTCTTTTAAAAAGAAAAAAATAGAAAAATGGGCTGGGCAAAGGGCAAGGGAGAGAGAGACATAGAGGAAGAAAGCATGATGGATGCTAAATGTGAAAAGATGCTTAATCTCTCAGGTAATCAGGGAAGTGGAAACTAAAGAAATGAGATTCCATTTCACACCATTCAGCAGATGAAAACTAATAAGAGTAATAAGTGTTGGCAAGGATATAGCTAGTGGAATGATTCAGAGAACAGCTTGACAGTATCTCATAAAATTGAAGATATATGTATATATACATATACACACACATATATATATGCATATACATGTATTTTGTTAATTAGTAACTTCGCATGGAGGATTCTTCCATAGAGAAAAAGTCACATTTGTATGCAAGGAGATCTGTACAAGACATTGCAATACTTTGTTGGAAACTATTTCTCAGTATGAAAATGAACTACCATACAGCAGTTAAAACAGATGAATTATATTTACATATATCAACATAATCAAGCCTTAAAAACACAATGTCGATTGTTGGATTGGATCCAGAGGCCAAGTGGCAGGGCCGACACATAATGGACAGCAGGGTAAAAGCAGCAGTTAGAAAAGCTGATATTCATAGACCTATGATGTTGGTTGGTTGCGGTGTTTCTAGAAGTAAAATAGAAGTGTGATAAATTTATTACTTGACCTGTATAAAGAGGAAAATTTTAGGTAAACAAAAGTCTAACCTGAATTATAGAAACTGAGTCACTGACCTTAGTCCATCCCCAGACTTGAGTTGTTTTATAGAGTAAGGGCCCTCAAATGAAGGAGAGGCTAGGTCCCTTTGAGAAAGGGCTCACTACCAAAAATTTGTACTGTCAATTTTCTTCCACTCTTCAAAAGGATCGTAGCCTTTTACCAGGACAACTGCATTTCAGGAAAGGAAATAATCAAGAATTTTCAGGGGCTATTGGGTGCTAATATGAATTCCAAGAAACCCAAGATATCGCTGTGGCCCATCAGTCAGAGTAATGACTTTTGGAGGTCAGGTGGTTTTAAAATGGAGCTTTAGCTCAGATCCACCTCAGAGTAGGCCTCTGAATCCAGTGGGTCTCTGAATCTAGCCTATATTTATTTTCCAGTTTCAGAATGCATAATCCATTAAGCTTGCCAATTTGATCTGGCCACAAGACAGATCTTGGAAACTGATAGTGGGCTATCATAATCTTAATCAGATGTTGACTCCAATTGCTGTAGGAGATATGATTTTATCTGGTACCTGCTATGCAGGTGCCTTTTTCTCCATTTATGTCAGTAAGACCCACAAAGAGCTGTTTGCTTTAAGTTGCCAAGACTAGCAAGACACCCCCACTGTCTACCTCAGGGACTTAAAAAATTCTTCCTTAAAAAAAAAAATTTCTTTCTTTACAGGTTACCTAGGTTACCTACACCACTTTTGGCTAAGGAAACTGCAGTAAATTAGTAAATGCCACAAGCAACCGTGAGGTAGGGGCAGGTGTCAATTTTCCAGAGTCCTGTTATTTGGGGTGTCTGAGTACACTGCTCAGTGTCTTTGCTTTCACTTGTTACAATCAGTCATGGTAGAGTTAGTCCACAGATTGCTTTTTTCTGTATTTCCTTATAAAATCTACAGTTTTCTTGTTACAGAATATCTCTCTCTCTCTCTCTCTCTCCCTCCCTCCCTCCTCTACTTCCCACCCTCCTATCTCCTTTTTTTCTCTCCCTTCCCTTCCCTACCCTCCTCTCCCCTCCCCTTTAGGTATGTTTCAACTAGGTTAGCCCAAAACAGGTACTCAGGCTAGGAGTTCTTCATCAGTGCTGTGAGGGATTGGATTACTTGGTCAGTTTTGGTTGCTGGCTTCCACTTTTCAGTCCTAATTACCAGAAGACAGATTTGCCCCTTTTCATTAATGTATGGATAACAAATCTCTTTTAAATGTGATCTTCAGTGATTTTAGTGGGTACTGGAGACTGCTAGGCAGTTGAATTTGATTCTGAAGACACCCTTATCATATGGAGGGTTGTCAAGAAAAATAAGCCCTTACCAAATGAATAAAATTAGCTTTATCAGCCTGAAGTAAGGGAACACAAGTCATAGCTACCATGCAACCTCATCATGAACTAGGTGTTATCTGACCTACTGTAGGGTAAGTGAGTTAGTTGGCTTTTTCCAACATTAGCCTGTAATCACCACTAGGGGTATTGATTCTTCCCCATGATTGTGTGGCCCAGTGGGTGTGCACATGTGTAAGTTATGATAAAGGGGAGATGATAAAGGGGCACAGAGAGCATAAGAGAGAGCATAAGTATGTGAGAAAGAGAGAATATGAGAAGCCAGGCATGGTGGTGCATGTCTATAATCCCAGTTACCTGGGAGGCTGAGGCTGGGTATCACTTGAGTCTGCAGGTTTGATATAACCCTGGGCAACATAGTGAGACCTAGTCTCTTAAAAAGAAAGGAAAGAAAGAGAAAACATGAGAACACCAAAGAAGGAGACTAGAGAGAGTGTGAAGATTAAGATTCCTGGGGAAGAGCTGGGCACGGTGGCACGTGCCTGTAAGCATCAGCCTATGGAGCAAGGCTGGGACTAGGGGTCGCAGTTCGAGTCCCGCCCAGGGCAACATAGCGAGACCTAGTTCCAAAAAAATAGCTGGGCATGGTGGTGTGCGCTTGTAATCTCAGCTACCTGGGAAGCTGAGGCTGGGGATTGCTTGAGTCTGTGGTACCCTGGGCAACGTGAGCCTGCAGTTCCATGGGCAAAAATAGTGAGACCTAGTCCTCCCCCCCCCAAAAAAAGAAAAGATTCCTGGGGAGCTTGCCTGCCTCCCACCCTGGCCCTGGCCCTGGCCTGCTGGATGTGTCTGCGTAACTGCTAGAACCAATAAAGAACCTCTGCAGATTGGTGAGCCTGATGCTTACCCCAATGACTGGCAATGAGGATGGGACAGTTCAACCCAGAGAAGACACACCAAGTATCATAGATAGCAGATGGTTCAACACAGACAACTGGTGTGAGTTGGCAGGATTCAATACAGACAGTGGCATAAGTTGGCAGACGGTTCTGCAAATGGCTTCAAGGATGACACTAGCAATGCTGCACGTACACAGGAGGTAGTGCAGGCGCTGCAGGACAAGACCTCCATGGAGGAGACAGCCCATGAGGACCAGCTGACAACCCTTGCGGCAGGAGACTTGTCAGGGAAGAAAGAGGACCCCAGCGGTGACACAAAATAGAATTGATGGACTTGGACAGTGCTGCCAGAAGGTGTGGAAATTTTGGGAGGTTGGTTGTTATGTCTTTGGGACCCTGGGGGTGGGTGGGTGGATTATTGGCACACTCCGGAAGATCAGACTCAGGGGTAGCTGGTCGGTTTGGTGGCCAAAGCAGTCTTTTGTGGCCCTGCACTCCTGGATCCACAATAGGTAGCTGTGCTCTGCCAGCCAGGATGCCGCGTGTACGTAGCCTGGAGTGGCAACAACCCCCAAGAGTGAGAGTGGGGGTGGAGATTGTTGTGAGACTGGCCCTGGGCTGGCTAAGGGAGGAAGCCATGCCAGAGATGTGTCAAATACTCAAAAAGCTGGTTGCAAGTTCTGGAAAATCCTGAGGGGTTGTTAAGCAGCCAAAGAGGACACTATAGAGAGAGCAGCTTTTTAAAATCACCTGTGGGTGATGCCCTGTTCACTTCTGAACTGAGTGAGATGCTGAGGAGCCTTGGGGACAATGGGGAATGTGACTTGTGGTGGAGCCCACAGCCAGCAAGGGGACCAGAGGAAGGCCACTGTGGTACTAGCTCTCCATGGGTCCCCAACCCAAGTGCATGTGCAGGGGTCTGCGTCTAATATTGGATCTGCCATGAAGGCAGAATGTTGGAGTGACAACAGGGACAGTACTCCTGGGGACTTTCAGTAGCTGACTTATCATCTGCTAGGTGACAAACTTTATTGTCTTTTCACCTCAAGGTTGCCCTGCCACCTTAGTAGACTGAGTTTACTTGTACATGGTTACATTGTTTACTTTTGCTTATCATGGTCTTAGTTTCCCACATTCACCAAGGGAAACATTCAGGAGAAAAGTGAGTCAAAGGTGCAGCAAAAAGGGAAAAAAGCCTGAGTGTGGATTGTAGGGTAAATGAGTTAGACTTTTTCTCTCAGTGGCCTGCATAGCCAGCACCTGGGGTACTGCAGCTATCATGGCCCACTGGGTGTACACGTGTTAAGTGTGCACACCTGGGCCTAGGAGAGAGGGGATAAAGGGGGACAGAGGACACGAGAGGGCATGCATGAGCACAGGCAGAGAGAATGAGAGAATGACAGAGAGCCCAGAGAAAGAATGTGAGGATTCCTAGGGGTTTGGGGGGGTTGAGCTGCCACCACCCCCACCTTCACCCCTCCGCAACGGCACTGCCTTGCTTGGTGTGTCAATGTATGCTAGAACCAATTAAGAACCTACAGACTGGTGAGCCTGATGCTTGCTCCAACAGTTGGCGACCAGCATTGCTTCTAATATACCTACTAAGCCTTACTATTGTGCATGTACAGTTGTACTCCATCATCCAATGGACACATGTTTGGGCTTGAGTAGTTCCCAAGCCCAATGTTACTAAAATCTTACTTTCTTCTATGAAAGCTTTTTAAGTTTGAATTCTTATATTTATCTGTATATATTATCCATTTAGATATTCTGAGCTAATTTTTGTACATATTGTGAAATAACCATCAAGTTTTATTTTATTTCACATATTGTTCCAGAATCTTTTGTTGAGCAGTTTATCCTTTTGAAACAGGGTAAAAAGAGACTTTTTGTCTTTACTTAACTGTTTACCCCTATCTGCTTGCTTCTTTTTCCAAAGCAGGCTACACACTCTTCATTAGCATTTTTACTGATCACCTTTACCAATGATATGCAAACATCAGCTACCAGCTTCTCTCTGCTTTCTTTTTCTCTTTTAAACCTAAAAAGAAAAACTTTAAAACATAGTTTAAACTTTCCACTCGTGGGTTTTTACCACCATCCCCAGCCTTTTCAACCAAAATACCAAACCAATGTAAGACTATCAGTGCAGTGCAGACTAATTTATTTTTAACAAAGTGATTTTTAATTATCTTAATAACTACAAAAGAAACATGTAAGACTCAGAATACTTTAACATTGTCCCAAAACCTTTCTCAGTATTGTCCAAAGTCCTTTCCCAGAATCCTCAGTCTCTCAGTCCTGATCCTCTTACCAATGTCCAGACAGAGTCCATCTCCAGACGCTTGAAGACTTGTTTTTTTAACTGCTCCTCCTTGTCTTCCACGCTGTCTTCTCCTTGTCACCTTCAGGTAGCAGGAACTCCATGGTGCCAAACCAGCAAAGTTCACTTTCTTCTCAGGCCTAACTTTTGCACAGCCTCTCGCAGACACAAGTTAAACTCAGCAAAACAAATTCCAACACGGAGTTCAAATCTGCAAACTTTTTAACTGCATTCAGCACACATGCTGCCAGCCTGGGCCAGCCGAGGGTTGCAGGCCCTTGGTGGCCACATGGCCAAGCTCACATGGCTCACATCTTTACAAGATGGCTGATTCCCATCTCTCCTCTCTATCCCCTCTCCATATTGGAATCCCAATACAATCAAATTAAATCCTCCTATTTGTTTGCACACCCTTTATATACCCTGATTTCCCACCTTCCAGGAAATCTGTTTCACCTTGACTATTTCACCTCTTTCTTCCCCCTGCATCCCCCTAAAGGAAAATTCCAGCTAAGGTCATTCCCCCATTTTAACATTACCTGTCCTTGAAATCTGCAATCTTAAACAGGAGACAATGGGGGGGGGGGGCACACCCTATCACTTTCCCTTATTTGAATTACCTTGATATCTTTACTGAAAACCAATTGGCCATATATGTGTGGATCCATGATATAACCTGAATTCATATTATTGGTATCTTGACCTATATTTATCCTGATCTTGATCTCTGTAACTGCATTGTTTTAACACTTGATCTCTGTAACTGCATTGATTTCCTGAAAACAGCTAGTATGAATCCTACAACTGTTCTTTTTAAAATTGTTCAGGTCCTAGGTTCTTGGCATATCCACATAATTTTAGTATCAGCTTCTAATTTTCTAAATGAAGAAAAAAAATCTGCTTAAGTGTTGAATTCATACATCAACTTGTTTTTTTTTTTTTTTGAGACTAGGTCTCGCTATTTTTGCCTGTGGAACCGCAGGCTCTCGTTGCCCAGGGTACCACAGACTCAAGCAATCCCCAAGCCTCAGTTTCCCAGGTAGCTGGGATTACAGGCTCGCACCACCACGCCCAGCTATTTTTTTGGAACTAGGGCTCACTAAGGGCCCCAGGCGGGACTTGAACTGCGATCCCTAGCCCCGGCCACTTCATAGGCTGAAGCTTATAGGCACGAGCCACCGTGCCTGGCTCATACATCAACTTGAAGGGAAATGACATGTTGATTTTATTGATTCTTCTCAACATATATCTAAATACTAAATACACATATATCCATGTTACTTAGGTCTTTATTTTTTTTTTTTTAGAGACTGGGTCTCACTATGTTGCTCAGGGTAATCCGGAACCCACAGACTCAAATGATCCCTAGCCTCAGTCTCCTAACTAGCTGGGATTACAGGTACACACCACCATGCCTGGCTCTGAATCTTTCATTTCTTTCAGCAACATCTTACAGTTTTCAATGTATAGTTTTTGCTAATCTATTTGTCAAATTTATCACCATTTTATACTTTTTAATGTTAATCACAATAGTTTCCTGAAATTTTACTTTTTGATTTTAGCTAACATATATAAATATAATTGAATTTTGGTGTTGCTTTTTTACCCCATGACTTGCTAAACTCACTTTTTAGTTCTAGTGGGTGTTTTTGTGAATCACACAGTGGGTTTTTTTTTTAGATCCCACAGGATTTTTCCATATAAATGATGACATTATCTATGAAAAATGAATGTTAGTTACTACTTTCTAAAATGTATGTTTCTTATTTTTTTATTATACCTACTAAAATCTTAGAAACAATAATGAATATAAGTGGTAAGAGTAGACATTTCTTTAATTCTTAGTGAATTTTTATGTTTCAAATGATTTTAATATTTAAAAAAATTTTAATTCATATCAACCCTAAAAGAAAGATAAAAGACTAGTACATTTTCCCTTTGAACCATTTGAGGGTAGCTGATAATACAGTTTCTCATCAGTCCAGAATATTGCAGTGTATGATTCCTAACTACTATGACCTTTCTCCTACATTTCACAATAGGGTCTCTAGAATTAGGCATTTAATATCTGATACATCACCCCCGTATAATCCGTGGACACTATTCCA
>PVHY01009395.1:0-47368 GCA_004024945.1 Uropsilus gracilis | reverse complement strand
CATATATATATATAGATCTGCATATATATATATATATATACAATCAATAAAAACTAATGAAGCTAAAAAATAAAATAAAATAAATCCTTCTGGGAAAACTGGATTAAGACATGCAAAAAAATGGACCAGGACAACTCCCTTTCACCTTGTATAAAAATCAACTCAAAATGAATAAAAGACTTGAATGTAAGACCTGAAACCATAAAATAAATACAGGAAAACCTGGGCAAAACCCTCCATGATTTACACTTCAGAAATCCATTTCTGGACACATCTACAGCTAGCAAAAAATATATATATAATATATATATATATATATATATATTTCTTCCATATTCCACTGGAGGACTAATACTATTTTTAATATTTATTTTTTAATTGATTGTACATATATATATTTTACATCAATGTCTACCCAGAGGTTCTCCCACTACCTTATTACTGGTGAACTATAATCTTAATCTCATGTGCCCATCCCTCCCCTGACTTTATCCCCCTCCCCTTCTCTTGCTCTATACTTCAGTTCTACTAAACTAGTTTTAAATTTTCCTGAAAAAAAATTCTACAAAATCAATACATCCTTACAAATTCAAAATAATCAAGATAATGGAAAAAACAGTTACACTTAATTGGTTAGGAACTTTTTTTAATTTATATCAAATTATCTTTAAAAGCAAGAGTCAAAAAATAAAAAAAAAGCAAGAGTCCGACTCTTGCTTTACCGCCTGTCATTTCTCATTACTCTCCATTCTCTTTTTTTTCTTGTTACCACTTTTCCTGACTCCACTAACTTTATTCCCTTTCAAATTTCTTCATGCCAAGTGGTACAAAGAATTTCTTTTCATCTTTCCTAAATTCTTAGTGGACGTTTACAACCATCATTTACAATAAGAGCATCAGTCAAACATAAGATGTTATGATCATCACAGTTGCTGCAATAAAGTGTTTTGGCTTAACAGAAGAGGTAATAATAAATTGAATTCATTCAGCTGACCAGAAAACATGAACACATTTTGTGAAATTGCTTTTAAATCCAGAAAAAGGATCACAATTTTAATGACTCTGTTGCTCAGTTTTTTAATTTATTTTTTTAATCAAGTAAGAACAATACTCAACAACTTTTTATCTTCAAGTAAAATAATTTTACAATGAAATGTCACTTTTTTCATTGTTCATAGAATAGTGTATTGACTAGAAGAAAAAACATTCAATAGCCTTCAAATTACTTCAAAAGTAAGAATATAAGCTGAATGCAATATTAAATGTAAGCAATTCAATTCTCATATTTTATTGATGGAGTATCTGAGATATAGAAGAGTAAGTACCTCTTCCATAATCACACCATTGATTGTTCTATTGGACCTAAGAATATAGATGTCAGGTCCATGCTATTTTTGGTCACACTATAAACTGACTCAATTTTTTGTATCATACCTAGTTTCTCAGGAAAAGAGAACTAAGACAACATAAGAAACATCAAATCTAACCCTTTTTTCTACCCATGATATTTATATTTCTGTCTAGTAAAGCTCATAAAGGATGAAAAACAGAGTAAGTCCTAGATTGTTCTTCAAAGTTAGGGTACATGAAAACAAAATCAGCTCTGGACATAGAACTATAAACATTTATAATCCTATTACCAACCCCCTCCCCATGCAAGTAAGAACAAAGCCATATGCATAGACAAAGTCAGGACAGGCTCCATGGTATGAGGGAATCTGCTACCTGAGGGTAAACCGGACTTTCAGCCCACAAAAGAGCCAGATAAAATATATATCTATGTACTCAAAATAATAATAACAATAATGAAAGAGAAAAAAATTAAAATAACAAAATTATACAGACTTGGGGAAAAAGATTTTTCACAAGGGGTACCTAGCATTTGCATCTCCAGTGCATTCTTTAGCAGTCATGGAAGTGACTGAGGTGCAGCTTCACCTTCCTGTCCTCATAGACAATATCAATATATCTTTATATTTCTAATGACTCACTGCTCCTACCTACAGAAAATGAATTTAAACTTGAGTCTGTAGGAAAACGGTACTCGCAGTGTAAAATCTGTTGAACTCCTTCTCACGTTCAAATCCCCATTAATTTCTTAATAAACTCACTTAATCTTGTTTGCCCCAACTTAATTAAGTCGACAGAGCTGACCTTCATATATGAGAATAGTCATCTTATTCCCCAATAGGAGTCAGTAAGGTAAGTGAAAGTCCAAGTCTTCATTGCAGATGTACATTCATTTAGAATGTACAAACCCCAAAAAATCAGGATTTAAAACTTACTTAAAAGGACTGCATTGTAATATATTGTCATTTACCAGATCTGACACAAAAATTTCCTTCACTCTCCATAACTATTGAAAACCATAGTTGACTTTGAGGAGAGATAGGTAATCAATAAGAACATGGGACTTTAAAGGGGAAAAACATAGAAGATAAAAAGTTAAAAAAAAAAAAAACCACACCCTGGAATATCCCTCTTATAATTGAAGCACTTATTTTAATTAATCAAGCAGGAGATACAAAGGGTTATTTATGCCCTCTAATTGATACTTTAGTGTAAAATAGATAATGTACCTGAATCAAGATAGTCATGATCTTAAAGAATGTAGAACTAACAAAGGATATGCTAGTTATTCTGCTTATTCATGTTAGCACACAACCAAGGGGTGTCCAGTTACCCCAAACAAATGGGTGCTTGCCCTAAAACAGGATCATATCATCCACTGTATAAATAACACCCCTGCAAAAAGACAAAGGAAGCAAACTGTTATCATGATAGATCTTTAATAGATCAATGTGTATAGTGAGAAAACATAATAAGATTCCAAATATTTTCCCAATAAAACCCCAAATTAATTATACCTTTAGAGATAAACGCCTAAGCAAATAGGGTCAGCCCAAAGCAGAACCACCTAGGCCCAAAATCTTGCCACCAGTATAAGGCACCTTTTGACAAGAACCCACAGATGGGGGGGGAAAGGAACAAAATCAAGGTACCACTCAAGACAATGGTTGCTACTGTCTACCTTCTCACAGGACTCTCACCCATAAGTCTCCTTCAAGTATCTGTCTCTCCTCCAAACATCTCCTCCCACTTCTCCTTTCCAGCAATACAAGAACACAAATACCACAAGAACTCTTTCTGCTAGCCCACCTGCCTTCCATGTTATATCGTGTCGCCTGGTCATCAATTCTAAATCCAGTCCCCAGTAGATCCTGGGACCCATAATCCAAAGCAACTGCTTGAAAGTGGGGGCAGCTGTCTTGTATTACAGCTGGTGTGCTATGAAGTTCCTCTCTTTTTTATGGAGATGCCTCCTTTGCAGTCACACATTCCCCTTCATTTTTGTTTTATTTACATACTTCTGTGCCTTAGAAAGTTTTCCCATTCAAACTGTAATTCCCAGGCTCTCTTGCTAGCTTCATTTTTTGTTCAACCAAAGAGGAACATAAACTGGATCTAAGTAAAGGGAAGAAAGGTTGAATGGTATCTCCATTACCGTTCCCCTGCTTTGTAGTCCCATGTTGGGAAATTCCTAAATCTCTTGAAGACTAGTTCTCTCATTGGTCAGATGCCCTTCCAAGGTTCTAATTCTCACATATTTTGATAACATTTTTTCTGATGTTGCCTTTCAGTTCTAGAGGTGGTAAAATATTCACGCAATTGGTCCTCTTTGAATACCAATCATCTGTTGTTGTTGTTTCTGCTAACTGCTTTTCTGAAGTATACAGTGTTGCTAATTCTGTTAAACTGCAGACCTCTGGAACTTATTTGCATCGCATAACTGAAAATTTATGCCTACTAAATTCCACTTTCCCTCCCCCCACCCCACTGCCAGTTCCTGGCAACCATCACTCCATTCTCTGCTTCCCTGAGTTTGACTATTTAGATAGCACATAACAGTAGAATACAGTATTTGTTCCTCTGTGAATGCATTATTTTACTTAACATGCCCTCCATGTTCACTCACATTGTCACAAATGGCAGGATTTTTCTTTTTCAAGACTGAATAATATTCCATTCAGAAATGCTGTTTTCTCCAGACTGAAAAGCCTGGACTCTGACAAACCATGGCCCTATCCTAAGATAATTAATATTTTCCCAGCTTATTCTGCATGTTGCTATAAGGACAAGACATTAACGAACATTTGCCTAGGTACAAATGACTGACATGTGATATAAAACTAGAATGCAAAAAATCCCCCTTGAGAGGTCACCATGTTCCAGGGGTTTGGGTCTACACTGATTATTAAATACTAAATTCTGAGGTCATTATTACTGGAATTCTAATATTAAAGTCTTAAAAAAATTGGAAAGAACTAAAAAGACACTTCACCAAAGAGGAAATACAGATGGTCAATAACCAAATGAAAGAAGGCGCCACATCACTAATAATCATAGAAATGCAAATTAAAACCACACTGAGATACCATCTTACACCAGTACATATGGCCCATATTAAAAAAAAAAAAGACAACAAGTTTTGGCATGGATGTTGAGAAAAAGGAATTCTCTTACACTGCTGGTGGGAGTGCAAACTGGTCCAGGCACTATGGAAGACTCTATGGAGGACCCTCAAACAACTGAAAGTGGAATTACCATTCGACACAGCAATTCCACTACTAGGAATCTACCCAGAGGAAACGGAAACACTAATTAAAAAGGACACCTGTACTATGTTTATTGTAGTTCTGTTTACAATCACCAAGATATGGAAAAATCCCAAATGCCCCTAAACTGATGAATGACTGTGAAACATGTGGTATGTGTATACGATGGAATATTATGCATCAATCAAGGAGGACAAACATGCCATTTGCAGCAACATAGATGGAGCTAGAAAGACTCATATTAGCAGAAATAAGCCAGAAAGAAAAAGAGAAATAAAGGATGGTCTCACTGATATGAAGGATATAGGGAAAACCAAACAAATCAGAAAAATTAAAAACAACCAACAGAACTGAATGTAGAGCGAGAGAGGAGGAGGGGGAAGAGAACAAGGGGAGGCAGCGGGCACAAAAGAATAAGATGTTTAACAGGTGTTAAGGAAATGGGAAAATCCCAGGGTACACAATAATGTAGTATACATACATATATATATACACACACACACACACACACACACACACACATACACACACACACACAAAATGAAAAAAATTAAAAAAAGTAAAAATGTGGGGGTGGTGGGGAATTAGGTGTACTCTACAACCATGTAAACATGACCGATATTGCACAATAATTACAAAATAAAAAAATCTAATATATATATATATATGCTACAAATTCATTCACATAAAATTCAAAGCCAGTAAAATCTAAAGTAAGATGGTAATCATCTTCGGGGAGTAGGCAAGATTGGTGATTGAGAAGGGATGCAAGAAGAGGGCTTCTGAAGGGCTGACATTTTTCCGTTTTTGAGCTAGTATCAGTTACAAGTGTTTATGATGATTCCCTAAACTGTACACTTATATTTGTATAGTTTTCTATGTTTGTTATACTTGACAATAAAAAAATTTTTGAAGTGAGAAAAAAAAGAATTTGGAAACTTTGAGAATGAAACCAAAAGATAATTGAAATAAAATAAAAGGCTTATTGAGTTACATTATCTAAATACTAATTTAAAATAGATTTCGGTCACTTATAAACATTGGCAGGCATATCTTTTCTCCAGTGACACATCTATCTGCAAAGTCAGTTTCAATGCATGATACTCACAACCTGATAGTTTAGGTTTACAAACCTTTATATCAAAGAAAGAGGTTTAGAGCAATTACAGAGCAGCTTAACCAATGCATTGTAATTCTTCTATGTAGTACATAAATAAACTAAGAAACATGGTATCTAGCACAAGCTTATATATATAATCATAAGTCTACAAATAAGTACAGAAGCTAAATAGGACTATTAGCAAGGAGGATAAACTCCACAAGAAGAAGTTTCCGTTAAACTCCCAATCACTTAGGTGGCAAGAACAAAGTTGATTAGCTATACTTAGAAACTTTAAAATTACCTCACAAAATACATGACCCTGTTTATTATAACAGGAGTTAAGATTTGTTATGAATTATTACCCCAAATCATACTAACGGGTAAAAAACAGGAAATAAAAATAAAACAGCTTTCTATCTTCCAATTTTGTTTTTAGGGTTAAAGGAAAACTTTAGAATGGGTTGCCCTTTCAAATATTTCTTTATAATGAGAAAAAAAGTGTGTTCTTCAGTCTTTACATATCAAGGGGCTTAAACAAGGAAAGGGGTTTAAATATTGGTGCCTTTAATTAGGTACTGGTCTGTGTCTCACTGTCATAATTTACACAATTTCAGAAAGAGTCAGTATTTCCAGTGTCATCTTGCACTGAACTCCAAGCCCAGTCTACTCCAGAACCCTCCATTTCTTCAGAAGCAGAAACCTGCTTTCATCTCCTTACTTAATATTAGGGAGTAGAAAACCCAGGCAACCACAATTGGGAAAGTAAAAGGTTAACAAAGGTTTGAGGCTGGAACTAGGCTCCCTGGATCATGAAAGGAGGAAACCCTGTATCATTTCTGAATACAGGGTTCCATCCATTTAGTCTGATTTTAAATCAGGGGTATGTCCCTTTGTTAACAAGCCTCCAATGTTTCTGAAAATATTTACCTAATCTGAATTATTTAATGATGATCACTTTAAATGACTATATTGTTGCCAGAGATTTGACTATAATAGAGCCTATAAACCATGCTTTTAAAATATTAGTATTTAACTGCATATTAGTTTCAATAAGTTTGATTTTTTTTTGTCCAAGTTTTAGAAATGAACATTTCAACAATTTTAGGTCAGTGATAATTTACAGCTGGCATAGAACAAAACGATCAACTTGTCTAATTCCTTCATTTGAGAAAGATTAAAACCTGACCCAAAGGGTTGACTATCTCAAGCATTATATCTCATTTGTAGTAGAGTAAGAACAGAATCCTTAGTCCCTGAAAAGCAACTCAGTGTTCTCTCCTCTGGCATAAATCAAAACTGACATTCATGAAAAATATATGACTAGTGCTTATAAATCTAATTTACAGAAAAAAAAACTAATTTTTGCAAAGGCAGAGTTTTAAATGCATGGAAGACTATACAATTTCTATAACACTTCTGACAGGAATGTTATTTTCTCTTAACTGAAACAAAATATTCATCATTTCACCATTAACTTGGAATGGTTTCTTTTAAGGGAACACATGTAATTAAGAGGTAAAAAATATTCTTATTTAGAAAGTGATAAAGGAGCTTGAATAACTTTAGAAATGCACACTGTGGGTCCCTTAGTGGATGATGATAATTTTTGTAAAAATTTGCAAGAGACAAAGAAATAAAGTAAAGGAATACATGGAGAACTAAGTTATGTACTGAAATATGTACTGAAAATGAATTGGCAAAACTGTCACCTGGAATGTTGTGGAAAATGGCAAGTATACCTAATATACACCTAAGTCTGGCTGATCAGATGTCTAGAAGGACTGAAAAAATTTACTTGATTTCTTTAAGTTCCTCTGATAATATATGAGAGGACGGAGGCAAAATGAAAAAAGAACTGTTCAGCATTAGAAAAGAATTCCCAGGGAAGTCTTTCCATTCGAAAAGATAATTAAACAGTGACCTCAGAGCAAAGAACAAAGTCTGGACTGCAAAATGCAATCTCAGAGTAAAGACCTAAAGAGTGTAACAAGTTCCTTTTTTAAGATCTCAAAGATTTCAGAACATTTCTTGCACTCTCTGCTAGGTGACAAGATTTCTAAGAATCTTAACAAATGTCCCACATCAATCTCACAGGTGGTCCAATGTAGATAAGGATTTGTCTTGGAGGAAAGTGGGAATGAGACTTTTGTTTAATGGAGTGAATGCTCAAAACAGAATCATTGGCAAGCTGACAAAGAGAGTGAGAATGAGTAAAGGAGAATCTGTGCTACTCAGAAGCACCAAGAGCTTTAACTAAAAGGGACAGATAAAAAAACAGTTCAGAATAAGAATTCTTAGGACCATCTGTACACAAGAAGAACCCTAAGAAAATTACTCAGCAACAAACGTGGGTCATTTATGGAAGATAGGATGACTCTAAGAGATGAATTAAGAGACACAGAGAACCAAATTGAAGACGTATGGAATGAAACTAGGCCCTAAGACTGGAAGAATCCACCCAATTGAATTTTAGAATTATTTTGAACTGCTCCATAGTAACAGAGCAGAAATGTAGACCTAGTCTATCTTACACCTACCTCAATATTGTAGGTTAGGTGTGTGGAGGCAGAAATCTTTATCTGACAAGTCATCTGATTAAGGGGAATTCAACTTAAAAGAATTGCACCCAAAGATTCTCATCTCTACCTGGACTAATTAAGATGACATAGTCCCACATATTCTTACACTGCCATATGGGCATGACTTTGGCAATATTCAAGATGTGTCTTGACACAGCATTCCAAAATGTCTGGATGCAGCAAAAGAATATCTAAGAGGAAGGTTCATATCAATACAGGCCCACATCAAAAACCAAGAAAATAACCAAAAAAACAACCTAATCTACCAACTTGAAAAATTAGAAAAAGAGCAACAGAAAAACCCCAAATCCAGCAGAAGACAAGTAATAACAAAAATAAAAGAAGAAATAAATAATCTAGAAGCCAAAAAGACTATCCAAAAGATTAACAAAACCAAAAGCTGCTTCTTTGAAAAAATAAACAAAATTGATAAGCTCCTTGCAAAGCTCACAAAAGAAAGAAGAAAATCCTAACAAACAGAATCACAGATGAAAGAGGAGAAATTACAACAGACACAAAAGAAATCCAAAGGATAATAAGAGATTATTATGAACAACTATATGGAAATAAATACAACAACTTGGAAGAGATGGACAAATTCTTAGAAAGATACAACTCCCCAAAATTAAACAAAGAAGATATAGAGAACTTAAATAAACCAATCACAAGCAGCGAAATTGAAGCAGTCATCAAAAACAAGAGCCCAGGACCTGATGGCTTTACAAATGAATTCTACCAGACATTCAAAGAAAAATAATGTCTGCGCTACTAAAGCTTTTCCAAAAAATTGAGAAAGAAGGAAAACTTCCAAACACATTCTATGAAGCAAACATCACACTCATACCAAAACCAAATAAGGACAACACCAAGAAAGAATACTATAGACCAATATCCTTAATGAACACAGATGCAAAAATCTTAAACAATATTCTGGCAAACCGAATCCAATGATGCATTAAAAGCATCATTCATCATGACCAAGTGGGATTTATCCCAGGGGCACAAGGATGGTTCAACATACAGAAATCAATTTAACATACACCACATCAACAAAGAGAAAAACAAAAACCACATGATAATATCAATAGATGCAGAGAAAGCATTTGACAAAGTCCAGCATCCACTCATGATAAAAGCCCTTGAAAAACTGGGTATTAAAGGAACTTATCTCAACATAATAAAAGCCATCTATGACAAACCTACAGCAAATATCATCCTAAATGGAGAAAAACTAAAAGCATTCCAGCTGAGATCTGGAACTAGGCAAGGATGCCCACTCTCCCCACTACTCTTTAACATTGTATTGGAAGTTCTAGCTAGGGCAATAAGGCAAAAGAAAGGCATAAAAGGGATACAAATAGGTAAAGAGGAACTGAAGCTATCATTATATGCGGATGATATGATTCTCTACATAGATGACCCGAAAAAATCCACAGAAAGATTACCTGAAATAATAAACCAGTTTGGTAAGGTAGCTGGATACAAAATCAACACACAGAAGTCGGTAGTTTTCCTATACGCAAAAAGTCAAATAGAAGAAGAAGAAATCAGAAAAACCATCCCATTTACCATCGCACTAAAAAAAATTAAATATTTGGGAATCAAACTAACAAAAAATGTTAAAGAACTATACAAAGAAAATTTTAAAACACTCCTAAAAGAGATAGAAGACGTAAGGAAATAGAAAGACATTCCCTGTCCATGGATTGGAAGAATTAATATTATCAAAATGACCATCCTACCAAAGGCAATCTACAGATTCAATGCAATCCCAATAAAAATCCCGATGACATTTTTAAAAAGATAGAACAAAAATTACTGAAATTCATATGGAATAACAAAACACCTCGAATATCCAAAAACCTCCTGACCAGAAAAAAAGAGAATGGAGGTATCACAATTCCAAACTTTAAACTATACTACAAAGCCATAATAATTAAAACAGCATGGTAGTGGTACAAAAACAGACAGTCAGATCAATGGAACAGAATTGAGTGCCCTGAAATAAAACCACACATATATAGTCAACTAACCTTCGGTAAAGGTGTGAAAAACTTACCTAGGAACAAGGATAGCCTCTTCAATAAATGGTGCTGGGAAAATTGGACTAAGACATGCAAAAAAAATGGACCAAGATATCTCCCTTACTCCATGTACAAAAATCAACTCAAAATGGATAAGGGACTTAGAGGTCAGACCTGAAACCATAGCATACATAGAGGAAAACTTGGGCAAAACTCTCCATGAACAACAGTTCAAAAATCCCTTTCTGGAAACATCTACAGATGGCAAAAAAATGAAGGAAAACTTAAACAGATGGGACTACATCAAACCAAAAAGCTTCTGTACAGCAAAAGAGACAACAGAAAAAACTAAAAGATGCCCAACCGAATGGGAAAAAATCTTTGCCCTCCACATGAGTGACAAGGGTTTATAATGAAGATCCACAAGGAACTAACACAACTAAACAAAAGCAAAACAAAAAGCCCAATCAAAAAATGGGGAGAAGAACTAAAAAGACACTTTTCCAAAGAGGAAATACAAATGGCCAACAGACACATGAAAAACTGCTCAACTTCGCTAGTAATAAGAGAAATGCAAATCAAAACAACAATGAGATACCACCTTACACCAGTAAAAATGTCCCACATCCAAAGAACAGACAAGAATTGCTGGAGAGGATGTGGAGAGAAAGGAACACTACTACACTGTTGGTGGGAATGTAAACTAGTCCAACCACTATGGAAAGCTATATGGAGGACGCTCAAGTTAATGAAAATGGAATTACCATTTGACCCAGCAATTGCTCTCTTGGGAATCTACCCAAAAGAGACCTCATTGTGTTGTGGGTACAAAGGGTCACCTGTGCTCGGATGTTTACTGCAGCACAATTTATAATTGCAAGGTCATGGAAGCAACCTAAATGCCCCAAAACAGATGACTGGATGAAAAAAATGTGGTACATATACACAGTGGAATATTACTCATCAATTAAAAATGACACATTTGACGACTTTATAACAACATGGATGTACTTAGAAGGAATCATATTAGCAGAAACAAGTCAAGAAGAAAAAGACAGAAACCAAATGACTTCACTAACATGGGATACAGTGAAAAAATAAAC
The DNA here is from genome assembly GCA_004024945.1 of Uropsilus gracilis. Taxonomy (NCBI): domain Eukaryota; kingdom Metazoa; phylum Chordata; class Mammalia; order Eulipotyphla; family Talpidae; genus Uropsilus; species Uropsilus gracilis. Next base: position 35,944 of record PVHY01009395.1, on the reverse strand, counting down.
AAAAGACTTGGGGGAAAATCAAAACAAGCTAAGCACCAAACTGAAGAGCACAACTTTGAGCAGGAGGGAAAGGGGGGGGGGGTAAACCCTGGGGATTACAATGTTGTGAAATCTATATATAAATAAAAAAGAAAAAATTTAAAAAAAATAAAAATAAAAATGTGTCTTGAATGTACCTTGTGTGTGTGAGAAGAATGTAAAGATTACTACCCTTAAGGACAGACTATGTTAGGTTGAAAATGGCTTCCTTTTTTCTTTCATTGAGTTTTTTTCCCCCTTTATTTTCATCATATTTGGCCTATGATGCTTCTTACCAGTGGAATATGCTAGAAGTGATATATATATAACTACACTGTTAGAGGACTGGTGTTTCTACTATGTTCTCTTGTAAGAAATCTAAATCAATTTAAATATTCCAGTGGGAGTGCCTCTGGAAGAGGGGGATGGGAATCAACTAACATCCATGAGTCACCTGATCTATAATGGAGAAGAAACAAGCTCTACCTATCCCTGTATAAATTTATGTTCCTTAGAGTTGTGAGGTAATGATAAATTGTTCGTTTCAACCACTAAGTTTGATATGGGTGGTGCAATAGTGAATAACCAGAGCACATACATATGAATAAATAAAATGCAGAAGAGGTTACAGATTAAGACAATCACAAAATGTTCACTGAATGCAAGAAATTAGTAGTATTATTTTCTATTCCCTATCACTGTCATTGTCACTTACTAGAGTACAATGAGTAATGATTATGAGAAATGATGTCCTGGCAAAATTTTTATGAAATATAAGTATTAATTCCAAAAATAATTTTTAAATGTCACAATAAATATATCTAGTATAGTGTATTAGGTCAATTAATAAGGAAGCAGTGAACTCTAATAAGATGAGTTACATTCATTTGTGCACTTTATAATCACATATTATACCACTTTTGACTCATTTATTTTTCACAAGCAGAAAAGGAAATGTGTATTGAGTTTCTAATAAAGTTTATATCCCACAGGTGTCAATCTTTCTTTGCTTGCTAGTTGTATTGAATCATTCTATCTGTTCATTCTATCTAATCATTCTAATTTGTTTTGGTTTTGTTTATAAGTAGACATGTTTCTTGCTTATATGATTCAACAGTGCAACGTATTTCAAGTGATATGATTAGATCTATATGTTTTTTATCCATAATTACAACTGCATGTACTGAAAAAATAAGTAAAAAAGTCAGGCTATGGTGATGAACATTTATTTTAAAAATGTCTATAAAGTTGTTTCTCAACTATAAAGATAGGAAGGACCATACTAATTATGTTAGTGTCTCTACGCATCCACACATGCAAGGCAATTAATAGAGGAGTCTGGTGCTAAGAAACCGTGAGGAAACTCTTGTTTCACCTGGCCATACTTATACCTTTCCCAGACAGCTAACTTCTTGATGCTCATTTTTGTGAGTCTCAAGCTGAGCTTTCAAAAGCCATGAATTATAGTCTCTCCTTTCCCACAGTGTAGGACATGACTTTCCTTAAGTTAGACAACCTGACCTACCACAGCTCTCACAACATCCTATGGTACATCTTTGAGTCATATAGGAGCATTAGCAAAGTATGCATCTCACTGAACTACTGTACTAAAATATCCTAGGCCTTCTTTCTCTGCTTTCATAACAAGGGACACATAAAGAATGCAATAAATGCCTGAAATAGAATGAAGCTTGATAGCTGTGAGCTAAGTATGCAGATGGCATACTATGGTAAGCCACACATATTTCCACTGTGACTTCAGTTAAGGCTGTCACTGGAACAGTCCTTTCATCAGGTACTAAGACCAAAATCACAACCCAAGGTGTTTACACTGGTCCAATAGTAAGAGGCACCTTTATGTCAGAGATGCCACTACAGCTTTTACAAACTTTGCATCTTCATTTCATTTGCATGGTATCTTTCCATCAACCTCTAGATCCAGATCTACCCAAAGATTGAAGTCCAAGCCCTCCTCAGTATCCAGATCTTCCTCAATAACCAGATCTGGACTCTTCCTCTAGATGGAAAGTCTTAAATTCAATTATAGATCCAAGATCCCTCCAAGCTTCCTCAGGAGGAAGGAAGGCTGTCCTGTGAGAAGAATGATATATTAGCTAGCAACCTGGGAAGGTCAAGAGGGAGTAAAGGTGCAAGGAGCAACATACTCAACTGATTGAAGAGAACCTGGAATACACTAATTACTGAGATGAATAAATTTCACAAGTCTATCTTTTTACTTGTTTTAGGTTTTCATTTATATGACATTTGTCACTATTATTAAGCATCTCAGAAGTTAATGAGTTGGATTCAAGTTAGTTTAGTTATTCGAGGTAAACTTTAGTTTAGTTAGTTTAGTTATTCGAGGATTTTTCTTTATTTATTGCTGACCTTTATTTCTGTTTGAAAGTAAAAAGATCGTTTATCTAATTTGTCATATCCTGACTTAGGAAAATATACGCAGCCTTTTACTTCTGGGTATTCAACAAATATCTAGTGTTGACTCATCATTACCTTCATCCTTTAAAAATAAAAATCTACTAAAGTTTTCATATGTGCTATTTATGTTAGGATGTAATGGGTAGCCTGGATCCACATTTATATAAAGACAGACATTTCAGGTTAAAAAGAATCTGTATTTTAAGGGATTATTTCTCAAACGCAGTCCTACTCACATACGTATTTTTTTAATATTAGACTTAAGTGTAGAGAAGTTGAATAATACTGCTTATCTGTTACAGTAGTGTTCTGCAGTGCAGAATGCTTGGTTATTTCTTTTATCCTAATTGCTCTTGTGTAAGGATGATATGCTATGCAGAACCAAATGGCTCTACAGTTTATTAAAAAGTCTGGCAAGCTGTACTTCCAGTTACCCAGGCCTCACATATATATAAAAGAACTAAAAGTAAGCAACCTAGTTATAATTAATTCACCTTTCCTTTTTGCTCTCATCCTCAAAATGGTAAACTTGATCATCATATTAACTTAAATATTAAAAATGTTAAGAAGCAAATGATATGTAACTTTGCAATTACTAATAACATGCTGGGTTTTTGTTTGTTGGTTTTTTGTTTTTTTTGCTTATGTACAAGCTGGAGCATAGCTACCTTCTCAAATTTAATTAAAACTTTTTTCTGGTGTTTAAAAAATGCAATTTTTTTTAAATGTAAAATTAAATGCATTGTGATTATATTCTCATAAAACAGTAAAACAAAAAGACATTCAATTGATTCATTTCAAATGCCTTACAAACCAAACCAAAAACTATTATCAACCTTCTGATACTCAAAGTATAAATATTTGAGTTTAGCAAAAAGCTAAAATCAAAGTCACACACATCTGTTCTTGTGGGAGAAACAGTAAGCAGCACACTCTGAGTCTGTGAATGGTATCCTGAAAGAACTCCACCCCTTGACATTTTCACAGAATGCCACTGAAGAGATCTCAGGTACTGAGGATCACATGAGGGGACCACATTCCCTCATGTTCTGAATCTGACTTCTTGAATGGGGTGTCACTAGGAACCAGGAATGGAGTTAAGTCAGTGTTTGCCTTATAACTGAAAACATGTAAGCTCAGTTTCAACTGCTTCTCTGACCTTGACTTGCATCCAGGGCATTGGAGGGGCCTTAGAGGAACTACAAGGAGAAGAGGGATGGGACATATAGTGGAAGAGTCATGTGGGTGAGAAATGTGGGGAGGCTGCTCTTGGTTCTTGGCAGAGACAATGAGAGCCATAACTGCCACTGTGATATATTTTTACATTTTCTCTCTCTCTTTCTGTCCCAGCTCCCTGGGACCTGCCTAATTCCTTTCCTGGGGTCCCCTACCAGAAGTTACCTTAGACTTGGAAAGCTTTTGGGCCTCTGCAGCCCCAACTCCAGGCCCATCCTCTTTGGCTGGCCATTCACCTACAAGGAGTAATTTGGGGGTAGGAGGGTTAATGGTATATCCTTTCCTCTCTCTCGATGCATACCAATTTTTTCTTTTTAAAATACATCACATTGAGCATCTGCATTATTTGCCTTTGTGCATATGGATGGCAGTATCACCTTTAATGCAGGCAGGCCCCCCTAAATAGTTTGGGATCCCTGGGTGCCACTTGATACATGCTAACATGTGGATTTCAGCTTGGGTCTCCAGAATCCTCAGTTCAGTATATTGAATTACCCAATAAGATAGTAAATTGAAATGACATAAGGGAACATTAGTTGTGATGTTTGAAAAAAAGTATTAAAAAGACTTTAGACAATAACTGGCATTGCAAGAACTCAATGTTTAAGATGAACCACATTCTCATTGCACAGGAAATTTCAGAACTTAAAATGATCTTTCACTAGTATTCAGAAGTTGAACTTAATTCAGTGTTTATTAACCTACCTGTTTGAACTTTTCAAACATACCACATACAAACACACACATGAATAGATGCACACACATACATGACTACTCACACTAGATAAGACTTTGCTAAACTTAGGCATCCTGGAAATCCCACCAGAGAGCTAACTGGTCACATAGCATTATCTAACTCCTCTTTATAAGGTATCAATGAAAGACATTTTAGTTCCCCCCAGAACCATTTTGTTTCTTAATATAAAACAAATGTTCAATGGTACTTTACTTCAGGATACTTTCTCTTCATTTGAGAATTAATTAGTACTGATCCATGGTGTCAGAAAACATTGTATAATATATAACACAAATAACAAATAGGGATATTTTTGAAAAGAATTCATGGTGCAGAGGATAAGTAGGAAATTTATCTAACAGAATTAAAATTATATTTTAATATATAATCACATTTAACTCATAGTCAAATAAGAATGATTATTTAAGTTAATTACAATTTCAATGTTTAATGAACACTTATTAGACAGATAGAAAAAAATTAGTTTTCTTATTTTTCCATAAGAGACTAAGCCAACTTAAACTTCAATTATATAAATAACATTAAGAAAGGGGCAAGAGCAAATAAGTTTTACATGGAAACTTCACTAGAAATTACTTTTTGACATTGGATTAGATCGATCACTGATCTTATCACCCCTATATTGCAACCTCTAAGCATAAATGACAAATTTTTTCACAAGCTTGTATTTAAATAATGAAGTATATTGGTTTACAGCTCTAAGAACCCTAAGACACATCTAGTTTCAGGTGTTTCTCAAAAGTTTTCAGAGGAATCTGACTCTTGTGGGTTTCTAAGTGAACCCACAACCCAGCTTGTGGGTCTTCAGTGTACCCATAGCGTGGACATGCTGTGCAGGATAAACCAGATGGGGTGGAGGGGCTCCAGGAACCAGCCAGAAGCCCAAAAGAATGACTGCACACAGAAAGCATGCATGCAGTGAAGTTTATTTGTGCAACAATCTTTTTATAGCAACTGAATACAAAGAAAGGCTTTGAATCATGCTGCATATTGTATCAACTACGTATACAATATAGTTACAAGCGTAACGAGTTTGTTACACTTGCACATTTGCTTTCAGCCTATGTGCTCAGCTCGCAAGGTGTTCAAGGATAAGTGGTAGAGAGAAGGAAAGAAGAAGTCAGGAATGAGAAGCGGCTTGACCAAGGAGATTACCAAGAGACAGCTGGGGCGAACCTCCCTTAGAAACAATATGCCTTTCCTTATCACACCAGTATTCTCAGCCATTTGGTCAGTCTGTCTGTGGGTGTCTTTTGGGTCACCACAAGATCTTTTCCTATGTATCTCTACCCTGTTTCCTATTCAGAAGTATATCAGATAGTCACAAGTATCTTTAGGTTTACATCTTAAGGTGGAAAATAATTTCTTATTTTCAGTAATTCCAAGTAACAACTCAGACTGAACACTAAAATGTACTTTTAGTCATGTGCCCACGCTTAAAGCAATTAGGATAATCAGTACTTTGAGATATGCTGATTAGACTTGGCTATGTCATGTGTCCTTTCTATGTCATGAGTCCTTTAGCCATAGCAGTGAATTTAGTTACACCTAAACCAACTGGGCTAAGGTAGGAGAGTGGGTTTTTCCCCTTAGGAAATTAGGACCCTATTATTATAAATATGTTATGCAGATGATAAACAGGAAAATAAAAAACCCACCATTCTCAAAAAATAGAAAATATTTGAATCAGTGTCATGTTTCTTACAGGATAAAAATAAAAGTTATAGTATAGTCTGTTCATTTCTTCAAAGAGGAAATACAAAATGGACAATAGGTACATGAAAAATGCTCAACATCACTAATGGTCAGGGAAGTACAAATCAAAACCAAAATAAGACACCACCTTACACTAGTAAGAATGGCCCATTTAAAAAAAAAGAAACAAAAAACAGCAACAAGTGCTAGCAAGGGTGTGGAGAAAAACAAACACTCTTACACTGCGGTGGGAATGCAATTGGTCCAGCCACTACAGAAAGTTGTGCAAGGACCTTCAAAGTTCTGAAAATGAAACTACCATTTGATCCAGCAATTCCACTTCTGGGAATCTACACAAAGGAAACCAAAACACTAGTTCAAAAAGACACCTGTACTCTTATATTAATAGCATCAATATTTACAATAGTCAGGATATGAAAACAACTCAAATGCCCCCAAACTACAAATAGATCAGATGGTAAATTTATACAATGAAATATTATTTTTCAATCAAAAAGACAAATTTGGTACATTTGTGATAGCAATAACGAACCTAGAAGGAATCATGCTAACAGAAATAAGTCAGAAAGAAAAAGAGAAATACTACATGACCTCACCTATACATGGGATATGGAAAAAGCAAACACACAAAAGGACCAGTAAAACTTAAAACCAACAAACTGTCAGCAGAATTAAGCATTGAGTGAGAGAGAGGGGGTAAAATCAGGAAAGGGATGGACACAGGAGATTAAGATGATGGTTCACGGGTGACAAGGTGATGGGAGAACTTTGGGGCAGACAATGATGTTAAAAATATACATGTGTGCAATCAAATAAAAAAATTAAGCTGTTCAATTTCTAAAAAATAAATAAAATTAAAATAGGACACTTATGTATGATAGAAAGGAACAGACGTTTTAAACTTAAATCCCTGTCTCCCATTTAGAGTTTATAAGAGAAAATTCACCTGACTTTTTATACTCACAGGTGCTATATCTAGTCACAAAATTTTCAAGATTAGAGAAATAGTGCATGCAAAAATAAACTAATAAATAGGTAGAAAGATAGTCTGTCTCAGCTATTCCTTCTAGGATCAATTTTATAACATTACCACCTCCAACCTAAAGTTATGACCACAACTGTTCGAACAAGGCAAGATCTTGAAGTCTTTTCATCTGTCTATTATAGTCTCTCCAACACATGCCCAAATGCCACTTTTCATCTGAAGAAACTCAATCTTATTTAAAGAGTAAAATTTAAATGTAACAAATCTGTGAAAACATTTAACATCTCTCATTAAATAGCAGTCATACAGTTCTCTGTGTGAACACATTACTATGCGTTAAGTATACATTGCTACAAATAAATCTATTACAACATGATAATTCTGATCATTTCTACATAAAGCTTCCCTCCCCTGAGTGTTAGTTATTTGAGAGTACAGTCTGCTACTACATTTGACATAAACTTTTACATTCCAGAACAAGTAACTGACATACTTTATTTATTTTGGATAGATTATTAAATAAGTCAAACAGAATAATGTCTAAAATTCAGTAGTGAAATATTGTCTTCACAAGAACAACTTGAAAGAAGAACTGCAAAACAATTATTAAGTGTGATTGATGATAATAATGAGTCCAGAAACTCTTAGAGGTCCCCTTTACATAGCACTGCAAATAAGAATTTTCACCAAATTATCCTTTCTCTACTAAAATACCTGGGATTAAAAACAGCAAGTAATAAATAAATATTTAAAAGCAAAAAAAAAAAAACCAGCAAAAGTCAATACTCATTAAGGTAGACAAAATAACTCTTGTGGATATGGATATGTTTTAAATGTCCCCATAATGCTTTGGTTAGTTTTTTAGAGTAGTATTAATGTGAAAGGAGAACATCAAATGAAACGGTGTGCATTTGTGAAGACCTGTTTAAGGATTGAACTGAAATCCTACCAAAATTTTCTTTTCTTTTCTTTTTTTGCCGGGGGCTGGGGGGTAGTAACAGAAACTTGATGAACTGTATAATACATAATAAAACCGTAAGAGTTGAAAGGAAGACTATCCAATTAAAGAGATTGAGCATGTCCCCAGTAAACAATTCAAATTCATGGGCTTTCTTAGTGTGTATGATTCGAAAAATTCACAAGGGGGAAATAATAAACAGACACAAGTTAAATCATTTGATTTAACTAGGATGACTTTAGCACGGTATTTTGAAGAAAGTGGTCATAATTAACATAACTAGATGTATTTGTTATTCCATAATTTACTTAAAACAAAAGAGCGTATCACAGCCTGAAAAGTCTCCTCGGAAAGCCTGAGAATAGGCTCCTGGAGGCGAACGGACGTGAAGAACAAGGATTGGTAAGTAACTTGTAGGCTTTGCGCTTTTTGAGTGAAACGCAACCTAACTTGAATCTCGTGCACGTTGCGTAGCAATGGAAAATAACGGCTGCCTAGACAACAGCACGTGCTAGACGCACGCACCAACAGAGCCTCTGTTTCGATCCAGTACTAACTGCGAGACCGTTGGTGGAGCTCAGTCTAGTACTGGTGGCTCCCGATCGGTTTTGTTGTTACAGATCAAATGATTCATGGAGCGATAACCTAATTCCCGATACTGTAGTTGAACACCCTGTGGTAAGACAGGATCTATGTTTTCCGTTTGTTCATGGAGATGGAAAGCTCGGATTCTGATGTATCGAAGAACCACAGCGGAAGTCAGATGGACCGTCTATCTCGGGAAGAGGATTTCTATCGGTTTGTAAATAATCTGACCGAGGAAGATTATAAACTTATGAGAGATAACGATTTGCTTGGAATCCCAGGTGAATGTACAGAACAAGAATTGATAAGAAGACTTCAAATAATTAAAGAGAACTCGCCAAAAATCTCAGAAGAAAATACAGGTATGTTTCACTTCCCAGGGGTATAGAATGGGATGGATAAGGAACTTAGTAATTGTCAAATATTATACAGAAGTGGTACAAATTAATTTGGTACTAAGTAATTTCTAATTTTTAAAAAACTGACTTATGGTAAAAATAGCAAGGTGCTTTCCCCTGTATTAACACGTAGGTATTTTTAATTGGGAAAAAACTGTAAAAATAGTTTATGGATATTTTTGTTGGTTTTCTACCCCGATTTAAAGTTACTTCTACTTCCTAAATTATTTCTCCTAACACAGAAATTATGACTGACCTCCTTACCACCAAAAGGAAATATTTTATACTGTAATCAAGTGGTTATAAACTGGAGGCATTTTTTTTACCTCCCCACAGTGGACACTGCGTAATGCATGCAGCTATTTTTGTTTGTCACAGTGGAGGGTAGCTGCTACTGGCAGCTAGTGGGAAGAAGACAGGACTGCTTCTTAAAGAATTAGCACTAAAATGTAAATAGTGCTAAGGTTGAGAAACACTGCTCTCACCGAAGACATGGTTTTCTCTCCCAGTGTGTAGAGTATTTTACTATTTAATGAACAGGATGCTATAAGTTAGGTTCTTAAATATTGCCTTGTATGTACTGTGTTCAATTCAGTTTAATTTCACCTTAAATTTCAAGACAATTGAAAATTATGGTAACTTTAAAAGTGCAGAAATACCTTTGAACCTATAAACTGTTTACATATGAGCAATGCCTACAAAATATATTTTAAAATAACATTATTATTAAACCAAGAACCTAGAAATGTTATAGACTAATAATAATTAGAACTTTAGAAGTACGAAAGTACCTTTGAACCTATAAACTTTGCTTACATGTGGGAAATGGTTAAAAAGTATATTTAAAAAAAAAAACTTGATTATCAAAAGTACCTAAGCCAAGAGCCTAGAAATATTATAGACTGATAAGAACTATACAATCCTGTAAACTAAACTAAAATACTGACACTACACAGTAACTGATATTTATCAAATGAAAATTTTTAATGTTCTGACAGTGAATGAAAAATGTGGAAGGTACCACTCTGCACATCATAGTACACAAAAATGGGTATGCTGCATTGAAAATAGACTTTCTCCAGAGCTTCCATTTTAAAAAACCAGTGCTTCAAATAAACCTGGAATTAGCCCATTTTTTCATATGAAATTAAAACCTTCCTTCCTTTACTTATAAACATAGTGCAGTTTACAAACTATTTACTATAAATATGAGCACCAGTCAAAATATCTGAATATTTTTATTCACTTTTTATTTTGAAACAAAGTTTCAGAGTGCTATCTCATGGTAACTCTAATTGTGGTAATTCCTTTCTAAACCCATTCCTACCTCCATTTTGTTAAAAGGTGAAGGAAACTCAACAGATAAAGTATCTCCTGGTGGCCATGGAAGAGACTGGCTTAACTCTTTCAGACAAACGGAAAATCTGACGGGTGAACAAAGAGAAAGTCAATCTGGTGGAGAAGTGAGCCAGATTAGTCCACAGAGTGAAAATATCAGATACAATTTAGAAAGACATGCTAACAATAATAATGAAAGACCAAGTGCAGAGAATGAATATGCACCATCTATAACACTAAACAGAATTGAAAATAGCCAGAGTCAAATAGAAAATTCACAATCTGAATCAATATCTACAAGACTATTTAGAGGGGAAGAAAGTACAACTGGAGGAATAGTGCAAGCCCAACCAATCAGAGGTTACAGAACAACAAGAGGTAGAGGGTTAGGCTCCAGCAGAAACAGACCTGGAATTCAAAGAATCCTACCGTCATTTTTAGTGAGTGAAACTTCACGAGGACGCTATTATATCCTAAGACCTTGGAGTTTACATCAGCTCCCTGAAATTGAAATTGAAATGTCTACTAGACTTCTGCAACAAGAAACACCAACACAGCAAACAAGGAGACATGAGTCGCCAAACAGAGATTGTAGTGTAACCTCTGAAATAGCAAATGCCGTGCAAGAAGAACATTCTTCAGATGCAACCAACATTGATGAGTCTTTGGGATTGAGGCAGATCATTCCAAATATATTCTCTCACTCAGACATCGGAGGAGTACAAGGAAGAGAATATATGCACAACAATGAAAGGCAAATGGAAAATTCACCCTCTGACTCAATATACACAAGACCATTTACAGGGGAAGAAAGTGCAATGGAAGTAATAGCAGAAGCTCCACCAACCATAGGTCACAGAAGAACAAGAGATAGAAGCCCTGACTGCAGAAGAATCAGAGCTAGACATCAAAGTAGGCTACCATCAGTTTCAGTGAATGAAAATTCACAAGGACCTCATTACATCGAAAGACCTTGGGGTTTACATCAGCTCCCTGAAAGTGAAATTCAACGATCAACTGGACCTCAGCAACAGGAAACACCAACACAGCAAACAAGAGTACCTGAGTTGACAAACGGCAGTTGTAGTGTAACCCCTGAAATAAGAAATGTCGTACAAGAAGAACTTCCTTCAGATACAACCAGCATTGATGAGTCTTTGGGATTGAGGCAGATAAATCCAACTAGACTCTCTCACCCAAACACAGGAAGAGTTGAAGGAAGACAATATATGGACAACAATGGGCGTCAAATGGAAAATTCACACTCTGACTCAATATACACAAGACCAATAAGAGGGGAAGAAAGTACAACAGAAGTAAGAGCGGAAACTCCACCAAGCAGAAGTCACAGAAGAACAAGAGATAGAAGGTTACACTCCAGAAGAAGCAGAGCTAGACATCAAAGTAGGCCACCATCAATTTCAGTGAGTGAAAATTCACAAAGACGTCATTACATCATAAGACCTTTGGGTTTACATCAGTTCCCTGGAAGTGAAATTCAAAGATCGTCTGGACCTCAGCAACAGGAAACACCAACACAGCAAACAAGAGTACCTGAGTTGCCAAACGGGAGTTGTAGTGTAACCCCTGAAATAGGAAATATCATGCAAGAAGAACTTCCTTCAGATACAACCAGCATTGGTGAGTCTTTGGGATTGAGGCAGATGGATCCAACTAGACTCTCTCACCCGAACACAGGAAGAGTTGAAGGAAGTGAAAATTTGGAAAACAATGAGCAGCAAATGGAAAATTCACACTCTGACTCAATATACACAAGGCCAATAAGAGGGGAAGAAAGTACAACAGAAGTAAGAGCGGAAACTCCACCAAGCAGAAGTCACAGAAGAACAAGAGATAGAAGGTTACACTCCAGAAGAAGCAGAGCTAGACATCAAAATAGGCCACCATCATTTTCAGTGAGTGAAAATTCACAAAGACGTCATTACATCATAAGACCTTTGGGTTTACATCAGTTCCCTGGAAGTGAAATTCAAAGATCGTCTGGACCTCAGCAACAGGAAACACCAACACAGCAAACAAGAGTACCTGAGTTGCCAAACCGGGGTTGTAATGTAACCTCTGAAATAGGAAATGCCATGCAAGAAGACCATTCTTCAGATGCAACCAGCATTGGTGAGTCATTGGGATTGAGGCAAATAAATCCAACTGGACTCTATCACCCGGACATAAGAAGAGCTGAAGGAAGACAAAATATGGAAAACAATGAGCAGCAAATGGAAAATTCACCCTCTGACTCAATATACACAAGACCATTTACAGAGGAAGAAAGTACAACGGAAGTAATAGTGGAAGCCCCACCAACCAGAGGACATAGAAGAACAAGAGATAGAAGCCCAGACTACAGAAGAACCAGAGCTAGAATTCAAAGTAGCCCACCGTCAATTTCAGTGAGTGAAAATTCACAAGGATCTCATTACATACAACGACCTTGGGGTTTACATCAGCTCCCTGGAAGTGAAATTGAAAGATCTTCCAGACCTCTGCAACAAGAAACAACAACACAGCAAACAAGGAGAACTGAACTGGCAAACAGAGGTTGTAGTGTAACCTCTGAAATAGTGAATATCATGCAAGAAGAACATTCCTCAGATACAACCAGCATTGATGAGTCTTTAGGATGGAGGGAGATAAATCTAACTAGACTCTCTCACCCAGAAGTAGAAAGAGCTCAAGCTAGTTATCAGGAGAACAGCATAGTTAATAGAACTCAGTTAACATCTGAGAGACCAATGGATAATGGAAATTTAGAAAGTGAAAATGATAGACTTAGCCCTATGTCCTTACGTTCTGAGCAAGTAGATAGGAATATTGCTTTCAGAATGAGGGAATATTTTGATAGATCTTTAACTTCTGATTCAAATGATACATCTTTTTTAATACATAACACATCAGAGCAGACAATGACAACATTTAGTGACCTGGTTAACCTCAGGGAAAGTGAGAATAATTCGGAGCCTAGTGTTAGACCATCAAATCTAAACATTGACAGGACAGAGCCACCAAATGGAGTGAATGATAGTAATAGCAGTAATACTAGTTACAATAGTAGTAATTATAGAAATAGTAGTAATATTATTTCTGGCTTTGATGCAAATGCTAGATTTGATTTCCGTTCTAGTTCTCCATTGGCTTCTAGTTGGAGCTCCATCAATGAACCTTTCAGTTATATACCTATTTCTAGTCCTAGATCTAGTGATACTTCAGAAAGCAGTTCACAATTGTCTGAAGGCAATGATGACAGGAACTTAGCAGATTTATCAGATTACACAACAGAGAGCGGTAGTCGCAGCCCAGTAATGTTTGACGATAGTGACTCTTGGCCCTCCCTTAATTTGGATGAATTTTTCCTCTTCAACGAAGATCAACACCAATCTGCAGGACTCACCAAAGCACAAATTGACAACTTAGCTATAAGATCATTTCTTGAAAATGACACATCAAAATCCTGTAGCATTTGCATCATGGAGTTTACAGAAGGCAACAAAATTCGCATATTACCTTGCTCCCATGAATATCACATGCACTGCATTGATCGCTGGTTGTCTGCAAACACCACCTGTCCTATTTGTCGTGGGGAAGTAGCAGACCCTGCTGCGAGAGAAGATTTTGATTACAGATACTAATTCTCATTTATATAAACTGTTGTATTGATGGACATTCACTCATCTTATGTCCACTCTTTTAATAATGTAATAATCTTAAATCTAAGTTTAAATGCAATAATCTTAACTGAATCGTCAGTTCCTGTAACAACTATCAGATTGTCTCCAAGTTCTAGTAAAGAATAATAGTAAATATTAATAGTGTGACTCGTGTCATTAGTCTCTTGAGAACTTATGGAATTTTCTCAATTTTCCTGTTCCAGAAAAATTAAAAATATTAGGGACGCTGGAATTTTAACAGAAACTTCATCAGTATACTGGGTTGGGATGTTGCTGATTCTAAGAGCAATGTCTTAGAATTATATACTCAATTCAGATAAATTCTAATAATCTTTTATTAGTCCTATAAATCTCAGATATCTCAAAGCCCTGTCCCAGCTTGTATGTAAATGCAAAGAAGAACCAACCCAACCAAAATGATTAAAGAATTTACTAGAGTACTCACAAAAAGTCATGCCACTTTCATAAAATTTTGTCGAAAGTATTGAAAACATCCTCTTCCATTATTTCTCCCCACCATATTGTTCAAGCTCTAACCCATCTTGGAGTTTCTCCCATTCCCCACTGCCAATGGATCAGGGTCCTGGATAAAAATTGATGGGCCACTAGAAAAAGGTGATGGAACAGCATTTAACAGAGACTTCTTACCAATGTATGTAAAGAATGAAGTACTCAGGCTAGCAACTCCAAAAACCATCATTACCACTAGTTTGAAGGGGCATAAAGATAATAGTTCTTACATCCCCCAAATGTCCTGAAATTGCCATAGATGGTCACCCAATCAAACTATGACCTTAGACAAACAAATGGTAGGTATTGCCAATCTAAAACCTGGGAGGAGGGACCCATGGAAGTAAATACTCTGACTTCCTTTGTCCTGATTTTTAACCTCCTGATGAAAGTTCATGTTAGCTAAACTCAACCTGAATAAACATAAAATGTTGATAAAGCCAATAAAAGTCATTCTCCTGGGAGCAAAAAGCAGAATAAAAAAAGGATAGGATTAGAAAAGCAAATCATAGACCATCTACCACAAACCAGTCCATAGTACTTTCTTGACTCTTCCCCTTGCCTTTTCTTCTGCCCTTTAGCTCTTTAACAGGCTTCTCAATTTTCCTTTTATTTACTCAGATCTTATATAACAAAACAGAAACAAGTACATTTCATTTTTAGAACTTATTATCTCTCACATGAACATGTCACACTTAGGTTTGCTATGATTGTAATTGAGGGAAAAGAGGTGTATAGGTATTAAATTTTTATTCCAAAACTATCTTCAAATATTAATTTCCTTTTACATATGAATTTAGTTCAAAAAGTTTTTTAAACACACTTATTACTCATAAAGAGTTTTGTGGTTTATACATGACTCAACTTTCATGTGAGTAATTCAAATTACCCAATTGCTGCTTGGAATCTCTCAGTTGCAATCTGCAAGTATTAATGGCAGAATCCGAGTTCAAATAACATGCCTACCTAATTCAGTTCTCATTACCACCCATAAAAGTATCACCTTACGACCATAATTTTCAGATCATATTCACTTTCTAATACAAACACAGTGAAAGGTTTTTATTCTAATTCAGCCTAGTTAACACCTTTCTTTCCTTCTTTGGGTATATTGACTCAGCAAATTTTGTTTAAAAATTCAATTCTGGTTTAGGAGAGACTATGTGGCTTTATAGCCTAAAACAATAATCATAAATTTTGTGTGTGATATGCAGCCAATATAAATGCAAGCAGTGTTAAGGAACAAGCTGCTCTCCTCCCCCCCCCCCAAAAAAAAAATAGGTAAGGCTTCTCATGCCCTTTATTTTCTATGTGAATTGCTAGCAGTCATTTAATTCTTCATGTTTAACCATCATAAAACAACCTCTTTAGCATCACAAAAATGTGAGGGTTTGGGAAAGCATTTTCCCGATATTCTGTTCTCTCTCATCCACCATTCATATAGGACAGACAATGATTATCAGTCAACTTGATTCTCAGTTATCCATTCAGGCATGGCTAAGTCACAATGACTTCACACTTTCTATTCCCCCAGTGTTTTTTTTGCCCCTTTAGGAGCATGTGTGACTATGTAATGTATTTTTTTTTCATTTGTCTTGTGTTTGTTTTCTTCCCCACACCTACCCCAGATTAGTACTTTTAAAAGATCTATTATTTTATTACTGCTCCATTTCTAAAGACTAGGTTACTGGTGTCTATATATGTTGAAATATATGTAGAGAGAGGGAGAGAACGAGAATGAATAAAATGTCAAATGAGCAAAAATTCTATCAAAGAAAATCCTTGAATTTTGAGGGGTATTTTTGTTGTAGTATAGGGTATCCTTTACCCGCCAAAGAAGATATTTTAATATTTTTATCAAGAATACTAAATTTAATCTATTTCAACTTAGACCTTTCACCTAGTTAATGCATTTGTATACTGTTTTTTGCCTGTTAAGTTACAGTATCTGCCCAACTTTTTCCAAATTATTTCATTAATTCAATACATATATACTTACCTAGGCTGTGTGAGGTCCACTGGTGGGTACTAGAGTTAATAAATACTGCTCTTATTATTAAGAAATATATTGAATTTTAAGGAAGACAGATAAGTAAACACAAGGCGATACTCCATTTGAAGAATTCCCTAGAGAGATTCAATACAGGGAATAATGAAATGCTCCAGGAAGAGGAACATATTCAAACAGAAAGTCAAAACCCCTAATTAAGTGATAATTGTATCTCATAGGACTATTAACAATCAAATAAAAAGGTCATTAGTTTTATTCTAGGCAAATAAACAATGTATGCACCAGTAGAAATGCACAACAGAGCAATGAAACTCCAGTCATCAGTATGTAATATACTATGGCCTAATCATGATCATATTCCAGAGAAGAACAAGAAGTCTGGGTACTTTAACACAACTGAAGACATGGGGCAGTCAGGTAACAGTTGGCCTTGTATACAACATGCTGAAGAGTTGTACAAAATTTTCTGAGTAATGAACATTCATTTTAGTCATAGGAATAAAATTATTCAACTTTAGAGTGGTCAGACTAATGGGGATGTGCAGAACAGAAACATTTGTAGGAAAAATAGTTTTATATACATAGCTATGACATTAATTGGATTTAAAGATATGAAGTCCTGGAATAACAGTATGAGAGCAAAGATGTGATAGAGATTTAAGTAGTACTGAAGAAGCAGAATAAAATTTGGTGGAAGTTTGGATAATTTAAATTTGACCTCAAATTTCCTATTTAGGACATTATAAGAAATAAAATATAACTGATCTGTCATGGTACAAGGGACAAATGGCAAGCTGGTTTTACTGAGATTTGAGGTGTCAGAGACATATTTTAGCGATGTTGTTTATCTAGCTCTTATGGATTATCAAGTAAGCTTCTAAATTAGAACGAATTTACTGCTTGAAGTCAAAGAAGTAAAAGCTGTTGCCTATAAAAGTATGCTTGGTGGTAGCTAAGAGGAGATCGATGACATCTATGGAACAGGAACAATAAAAGGTTGCCAAATATATAGGAGATAGCAAAGATAACTGAGACATACAAAAGAGGGATATAAAGAGAGTCATAAAAGTATGATGTGACACACATCAAGAAAATAGTGTATTTCTAGAAGGAACATCAAGAGACCAATTTGAAGAACTTCTCTAGCTCAACACTCACTAAATATATTTTAAATAATTGAAAAAAAAATTAAAAACATGATTTTTAACTTTTTTATTTATCATTTTTAATATTAAATAATTTATTTATTTATATATAAATTTCACATTTTTGTGATCTCTGGGGTTCATCACTCCCTCCCTGACCGTTCCCACCGTTTCCCCTCCCTAGTTGTATATTTTACTTTGGTTGTTGGCTTGTTTTGACTTTTCTTCATGGCTTTTTATTTATCTTTCCCATGTCCCATATAATAGTGAAACCATTTGGTTTCTGATTTTTGTTCCTTTTTGACTTGTTTCTGCTAACGATTTCTTCTAAGTCCATCCATTTTGCCATAAAATCGGCAAATTTGTCATTTTTAATTGATGAGAAATATTCCATTGTGTATATAAACCACATCTTTGTCAACCATTCATCTGTTCTGGGACATTTCAGTTGCTTCCATGTCCTTGCTATTATGAATAGTGCTGCAATTAACATCCAAGCACAGGTGTCCCTTTGTAAAAGCATTGAGGTCTCCTTAGGGTAGATTCCCAAGAGAACAATTGCTGAGTCATATGGTAGTTCCACTTGCATTAATTTGAGGGTCCTTCACACAGCCTTCCATAGAGGTTGGACCAGTTTTCATTCCCATCAGCAGTGTAAGAGTGTTCCCTTCTCTCCACATCCTCGTCAGCACTTGTTGTCTGTTTTTTTCAGAAAGGAATTTCTGAATTGTACTTCATGAAGGGTTTTTTCTAAGTTTTCGTCTATATATGTTATGGTTTAGGTCTGACATTTAAGTCTTTTATCCATTTTGAGCTGGTTATTGTACAAGGTGTGAGGATATTGTCTTGGTTCATTTTAATTTTTTGCAGGTGTTAGTTCAATTTTCCCAGCACAATTTATTGAAGAGGCTATCTTTGTTCCAATGTAATTTTTTCCCTCCTTTGTCAAAAATTAGTTAACTATATATGTGTGGTTTTATTTCCAGGCTCTCAATTCTGTACCATTGATCTGATTTACTGTTCTTGTACCAGTACCATGCTGTTTTAATTATTATGGCTTTGTAGTATAACTTTAGGTCTGGAATAGTTAGGCCTCCAATCTGTTTTTTTTTGGCCAGGAGGCTCTTTGATATTTGAGGTCTTTTGCAATTCCATATGAAATTCTGCAATTTTTTTTCTATCTCTTTAAAGAATGTCATTGGAATTTTTATAGGGATTGCATTAAATCTGTAGACTGCTTTAGGAAGCATGGTCTTTTTGATATTAATTCTTCCAAACCATGAGCAGGGAATGTCCATTTCCTTATGTCTTCTTCTATCTCTTTTAGCAGCAGTTTGAAGTTTTCTTTGTATAGATCTTTCACGTGTTTTGTTAGGTTTATTCCCAGGTATTTAATTGTTTTTGGTTCAATGGTAAATGGGATGGCTTTTTTACTTTCAGGAATCATTTCTATAGTTCATTTCTAAAAACATGATTTTTTTTTTGAGACTAGGTCTCGCTATTTTTGCCCATGGAACCGCAGGCTCTCATTGCCCAGGGTACCACAGACTCAAGCCATCCCCAGTCTCAGCTTCCCAGGTAGCTGGGATTATAGGCGCGTGCCACCACACCCAGATATTTTTTTGGAACTAGATCTTGCTACGTGCCCCAGGTGGGACTTGAACCGTGATCCCTAGCTCCAGCCGCTTCATAGGCTGAAGCTTAAAGGCACGAGCCACGGTGCCCGGCCTTAAAAACATGATTTTAAGTAAAATCCTTGTATTTCCTCATATTACAATTTGTCATATACCTTAAGTTTAACATTTTGTTAATAGTTATAATATAGTACAATGTTAAATCTATTTTTTTATTATTTTGTTTCTCATATACATGAAATGTATACATTCCTCATTTAGAAATCATATGATATTTGTTTCTTCCTATTTTTAGTATGTATTCATCTAAATCTTTAACTGTTCTAAAATACAAATATTGAATTTCATAAAAAGACTTCCCTAGTTAACACTGTATAATATCAAGAATCATATCTAGCACCCACTTAATGCTTCTGAAATATGAATTCCACCAATGTTCTAACAAATGCAAAACTGCTTGTGTATAGAAAATTCTTTCCTGTTAAAAAAAAGTGTTAATCATTTCTGACTTAAAATTTGGAGTTTATACTGAACTTTGCAAAGTGACTTTTAAGACTATATTGAGGTAGATTAAATTATTTATAGTATTATTTTCACCTCAGCTGAATGAATTAAATAAACCTTGTTGGGTTTTTCTAGATTTTGGGTTTACTTTTATTTTTAATTTCTGTATTATATGTATATATATATATGTGTGTGTGTGTGTGTATAATTTCTGTATTAAGATACTAATGTAAGAATTACATTGCTTCTGCCAAGTGAATTTGAAGCTTTTTCAAATTTTTTATATCAACTGAAAGTGCTCTGTTGTTTTTTATATCAACTGAAAGTGCTCTGTTGTTTCAACATTATGGATTTCTTGCTCATTAAAGGAAATACCATATTCAGTGTTTTCACAGATTTATTTATTGAATCCTTTTTTTCTTTTCATCATGATGCTTTAAATATTGATATTTACTACTTTAGAAGCTAAGCATATTCTTTATTTTTCCCAGAAAAAACATTTTCAAAATCAAAATAGTAGTCAACAATTCATATATTGAATTTTTTCTGCTTTGGGTTTAAACAAGTCTGTGATGCAATTTATAATTAAGAAGAATAAATAAGTAGTCTGTTTTCATTAAACAGATTGAACACATTTTCATTAAAAGTCAAATACAAATAAAATTAGGCTCTTCCAAGATTTCTTTCATCTTCAAAGCCAGTTCCAATTCTTTTACTATTCCCTTAACACTGTGGCAAAGTTAATTACCGCTACCACTGTGGCAAACATCTATCTGAAACTCTTTTAGACATGGGGATTTTTTTTCCAGTATATTGTTCTGCAACTTGTTTTGTCAATTAACAAGATAGAAATTAAGATAACTTTCTCAACACAGATTTTTTAAACTGTGGCACAGAACTCCATATTGTACTATTTATATGATATATCTGTCATGCCTTTTTTTTAAATTCTTTTCAAGACCTCATTTCTACTTGCTATGGATATTTTACTCTAATGTACATTTTCAAGCTCTTATATAAATTTTTTTTCTATTTCTTCCAGGATTTCTTTTCTATTTTTAACACTTTCATGCTACACCTTCCTCAAGTACATTTATAAATACTTATGGAGCATCTACTCTGACCAAGGCAATTTTCTGAATGCTATAAATATTATAGTGAAAAATTTAAATCTCTTGATTTCTGGGAGTTTACATTCTTGTTAACATCTAGTGATATTTGGCTTCTATTTATATTCAAGAACAAGGGCTATAAGCTCCCGTATGCAGCTAGGAACAGGTGTAGACCTGCCATTATCCTGACAATCCATAAGTGTTGAAATAATGAGTCTTTAGTCTGGGTCTATAACAATCATATTGGGCACTGTAGTTCACCTTAACAACAGTCCTTTTATATCTTAAAAGAAAATGTACCTTAAAAAATGAATTATAATAGCTAAGATTTGCAAACAACAAAAAAAAATGCCCCAAATGGATGAATAGATCAAAAAGTGGTGGTATATATTCATAATGGAATATTATTCAAAAAAAGAAAAACACCATTTACAGAAACATGGATGGAGTTTTAAGGGATTATGTAAAGAGAAATACATCAGAAGGAAAAAGATAAATATTGGATGGTTTCACTTACAGGTGGAATATAGAAAAAAATGTAAGCGATCAAAGATCTGAGGTGTACTACAAGGGAGGAGGCAGGAGAAGGTTCAAAATGGGAGGAAAGATCACAAGAGACTCTGGTTATGGATCACAAAGCTTTGGTGGTAAGAGAACTACAGGGACTACACAAGAGGGGAGAAATTGAATACTATCCAAAAGTTAACAATGTAAGAAAATAAGTTCAATAATTTTTAGTTAAAATTTTAAACAGGAAAAAAATGAAATGAAAATATTAAAAATTGACAGCATCCCATCTTAAAAGAAAACAAGACTTTATAGTAACTAGTAAGAAAATAAACCTAAAAACTCTTGACAAGGGCATGAAACTTTCCTAAAAGTTATTGGTAAGGTTATTGAAATTTTAGATTATTAGGGTTTGTGAATTTTGATTCTAAATAAACTGTTTAACTCAGAAAAAAAAAAAAAAAAAACTGATGAAAGTGGGTAACTAGATGATGTTTTACCAGACTCTTTGCTTAGGGGCAAAAAACTTTAAGTAGACTGCTACACATACACTTTTAGTTTAATTCTCTCTCTCACCATTGTGAGTTCAGAGTTCCAGTTGTCATATATACAACCCCCAGGCTGGATCCTCCTCCATGGATATTTAAATAGGGGGCTTCCATTTCTTCCATATTTCACCACTATGTGATGGTTTCTTGAGATGCAAAGGTAATGGCTGTGTAGGCTTGAGCTCACAAATACCTTAAACCAGAATCTGATTTTTGTATATTAAAATCCATTATAAATTAATTTCAAAATTCAGCAATAGGAAAAAAATTCAGAGTAGCTGAACCTGAAATGGAAAACACTTATCTCATTTTTTCAAAATTAAGTTCTTAAAATGTATACAACTGTTGTCATGGTGATTGTATTAATCAGAAGTTGTAATTTTAAAGAACCTCTTACAAATGAGTTCAAAGAAGAAATTTATTGACTCACAATATTCCTAAGTTTGGGAGTACTGATCACTTCAGACACAGGTGGGCATGGAGGCCCAAAGGATGTGACTAGGCAATGTTTTCTTTGTCTTGAGACAGTGGTTTTCTATCTGCATTTTTTGTTCATTTTCTTTTGTTTTTACTGGAGAGGGGAACTTATACTAAGGGTCACTAAGGTTTCACAAGAATGAACAGCTGAATACTATCAGATGATCAATAACAGCTGTATTTTTATACACTACCAATTTACTGAATTCAGGCAAAAAGAGAGCTTTTATATCAAAGATTGACTCATCGTGGGCTATGTGTTCCAACCTCAAGTGCAGAGGATCTTAACTGGTCAGATGATGTCACATGTCCAACACTGTAGAAGTTGGAAATGTGAGTAATGGGGCTCTTTAACAGATACAGGTATCTTTTGTTTTTCATTTTTTTGGCCCAATCTGCATGTGTCATTTATTTATTTACACATTTTCACTTAAGTAACACTGGTTTACATCAATGTGTGTGATTCATAGGCACAGGATTACATCTCATTAGGTGCATGTAACCACACTACCAAGGCATCCATGGGTCCTTCACCACAGTCTATTGTGTCCCCTCTACACCTTGTTTCCTCCCCTCCCCTTCTTTTAGGGTTTATTATTGGTTTAGCTTTGTCTGACCCATTAGTTGTTTTTGTGCTTGTTTTACATTCCACATGGTGAAATCATCTGTTTGTCTTTTTCCTTCTTGTTGGGAGCTGTGGCTGAAACCAGCCAGGGCTCATGCTGTGAATTAAAACTTTATTTCACTATCTTCTCTGTCTTCAGAACACTGAAGACAGAATGGCATGATTGACTTCCAGTGGACAGCAGTATCCCCATGCCTCCTAGGGTTAGTATTAACCCTAAGAGACATTCCTTAAAGAGATAACAGCAAGTTAATGAGTGAATTCCCTGCCCCCAGGTATCCCACAGGAACTAATATCTTACTTAATCTGATTTTGCCTGAGCCACTTCTTCCTCTTGTTTGACCAGTTGTAAACCATTCTTTGCACACTTTAAAAAGCCTTGTAAGTCTCAATAAAGGGCCTGGATTGTATATACTTCTGTCCAGTTCCAGACTCTTGGCTGAACTCAATCTCTCTCAATGCCCTTCCTAGTTCCTCTTACCCAGCTCTTTACACCTTCTAAGTTAATTTACTTAGCATAATCCCCTCCAGTTTCAACCATGCTGCTGTATATGGCAAGACTCAGCAGTAGTCAAAGCAGTGTGGACATGCAAGCCAAGTGACTGTCCTGGTGTCTCAGTGTACACTCATATAGCATTGTTACATGACACAGACCATTGTATTTGTAGCTACTAACTGCAGCCTATTAACCAATTTAATCCTTAACAAAACTTTGTAAGTACAATTATATCAGCTATATAGATATGTCTGTCTAAGGCACAAAATGAAATAACAGCTAACAACGGGAAGAACTTGGATTTGAACCAAGGCTGTATGACTTCAAAAATTTATTGTGGTAATCATTTCAAAATACATATGTCAAATCACCATGCTGTATACCTTAAATTTACACAATTAAATAAGCTGGGAAGCCAGCTGTCAAGATCTAGTACTTTGTTCTATCCCAACCTCTTTTAACTGACCCTTTGAATTTCTGAAAATATATTCTTTATGTCTCTGAGAACTTTCATATTCCTTTCCATTCACTAGGATTTATCTCCTAATGGTCATGTACAAATCAATCTTATTCTCCAAAATCTCCTGGCATTTCCATACTTGTCTTTTGGGAAACCAAGAGTCTCTCTACCACTGAACTTGTTGCCTGCTATTATGTGTTGTTTGCTTGGTTTTCACTCATTTGCTGACAAGCAAAAAGTCACAAGTCTAATCACCAATAAATACCAGTAACTTATACACTATGTGGTACAAAACAGATTAGACTACTTGTTTAGTAAATTTACAAATAAAGAAGCAGAGAATTTGTATGTGACATTAATGGTAAAAGCAATAATACTGCTTGGATAGGACTTTTATTTTAAATCAAATTAATGAATATTTTGAGTTTATCATACTAATGATCTCCCTTTGAGGAAGAACACAAATGGAACAGCAAGAAGAAAAAAAACCATATAGCAGCACCTAGCTAAGACCAGTCAGATCAATCTAGGAAATTAGGAGGTAAAAGAGGCAACAAAATTTCCCATTAATTAGATGCTACAGGTCAAAGAGAAGTAACACTGTAATGCTGTAGCACTTCTAATTCTCTTGTGAAAACTAAGTAAATACATACACCTATACAAAGGTAAACAACATAATTTATTAGTAATATGCCAAATATACTAAAAGATATTTTGTAGGAAAAGTTTGTAGAAAATAATCTTAACATATGTTGGAACAAGGATAGTCTCTTCAATAAATGGGACTGGGAAAACTGGACTGCTACATGCAAAATAATGAATCTAGACTATTTCCTTGTATCATTCACAAACACAAACTCAAAATGTATAAGACTTGAACATAAGACCTGAAACCATAAAATGTATAGGAGAAAATATAGGCAAAACACCCCATGACCTATACTGCTGAAACATCTTCCACGACACATCTATACAAGCAAAGATAACAAAGGAAAACAAACACCTGAGACTATATCAAACTAAACAGTTTCTGTGCAGCAAAAGAGACAATAGCCAAAACAAAAAAATACCCTTTCAACTAGAACAAATTTTCATATGCCACTCAACTGACAGGGGTCTGATACCAAAGATCCATAGAGAACTCACACAACTTAACAAAAATGAAGCAAAAAGTTGAGTCAGAAATAGAGAGAAGAGCTTAAAAGACACTTCTCAAATAGGCACATATAAAAATGCTCAAAATCACTAATAAACAGGGAAATGCAAATCAAAACCATAATGAGATACCACCTCATACCAGTAAGAATAGCCTATGAATACATTAAAAAAAAAAAAAAAAACTGCTGGTGGAAATGCAAACTATTCTAGCCACTATGAAAACTGTGTGGAGGAACGTCAAACTACTGAAAATGAAACTACCTCTTTGTGATCCAGCACTCCCACTTCTGGCAAACTACTCAAAGGATATAAAAACACTAATCTAAAAGGACACCTGTACTCAGATGTTTATTGCAGCATTACTCAAAATAGCCAGAATATGGCTCACAAGCGCCAAAATATGTCTGACCCCAAAACAGATGAATGGATCAGAAAACTGTGGTATGTTTACACAATGGAATACTAGTCAACAATCTATAAGACAAATTTGATACATTTGCAATAAATTATTTTAAAAATGCTCCTAAAAATAACAAGCAAGTTCACCAAAACTAAATGTCACAAAATCAATATACAAAAATTGATTACATATCTACAAACAAACACTGAACAGTTTGAACTGTGATAAAAAATATAATACTCCTGCCGGGCATGGTGGCGCATGCCTGTAGGTGGCAGCCTAGGAAGGCATGGTTGTGGCCAGGGATGGCGGTTCAAGTCCCGCTGGGGGCACATAGCAAGACCAAGTCCCAAAAAAATAGCTGGGTGTGGAGGCGCAGGCCTGTAATCCCAGCTACCTGGGAAGCTGAGGCTGGGGATTGCTTGAGTTTGTGGTTACCCTGGGCAACATGAGCCTGCAGTTCCCTGGGCAAAAATAGCAAGACCTAGTCTCAAAAAAAAAATATCACATATACATACATATATATATGTATATATATACACATATATACACATATATGTGTATATATATATATATATAACACTCACAATAGTATAAAAAATGACATATTTACAGAAAATATGGAGAAAAAGACATAAAAAACCTACGTGCAGAAAACTACAAAATACTGCGGAGACAAATTTAACAAACGTATAAGTAAATGAAAAGATATACCTTTATCATGGATCAGAAAAGTCAATATTGTTAAAATGCCAATAGTCCCTAAATTTATCTATAGGTTCAATATAATACTAATTAATACCCAACAGGAATTTTTTTAAGACAAGAACAAATAAATTTTAAAACTCATATAATAAAATCAAAGGGTTAGGAGGTACCTCCTGGGTACCTTCATTAGAACTACTGATGGATTGATAAGTTTGAAAATAGAGTTACCTTCCTGGGGCTTTTAGAATTATAAATTTCAAAGAGGACTTGCTAAGATGTAAGGATGGCCTTCATTAGAATTTTCCTTTCAGAAAGATAGAAAGAGGGAGGAAGAAGAAAAACAAGTTTTTCAAGTTTTTGGTTTTTGTTTTCCTAATGTGACATGACTTACAAGGCTGTTCCCAGAAATGTGGGAAACAAAATTAAGGATATAAAATAGGATTGAGGACAAATAAGGAAGGGGAATCAGCCATTTTGAATGAGGATTTTAGGGTCTGCATTTTGGGGGCAGAAGGAGAATGTAAGTCTGAGTTGCATGACCAAGGTGGACAGCCCAGCCATGGGCCCAAGTTTGTGAACTCAGGGCTTTAGCATGCATTAGCCGTGTGTGTGTCTGTGTGTGTGTGTGCTAAAGTGAGTATAAGGATTCTGGAGAGGCCATGAGGAGGCCTAAGATGGATCTGCCATTGGTTCCTGCATCTTAGAGTTTTTGTATGGCCTAAAGTCAAGAGAAGAAAAAGGAAAAAAAGAAAAAAGCATCACACCTTCGACTACAGGCTTGGAGGAAGCTGGATCATGCCAAAGAAGAAGAATGCCCCGTATTGGAACAAGTGCTGCCATGAATGGAAATGTGGCTGAGGTAATTGGAGATTAAAGGACAGAGTTTGAACAAGGGTGGGGAAACTGAGTTTTTACAATGATCCTGTTAAAGGACTGAGGGTTTGGACAATGTTGGGGTAATTGGGGTTTCATATATGTTTATGTTGTAGTAGATAATTAGCTAATGCACTTTGTTTGGTAACAACAATCTGCACATTTTAAGAGTCATTTAGGGGAGTGCCTCTGGGTACCTTCATTGACATTAGCATTGCTGATACAGATATTGAAAAGCTTGAAAATGAACTCACCTTCCTGTGAAATTTGCAAATTTCAAAGAGGACTGGTTTGGTCTAGCCATTAACAGCTGATTGACAGGACTTTTCTCAGTTGTCTTGGCAGGCAGGACTTGGTGGGAAAAGAGAGATAACTAGGATTGAGAACAAAGAGACGGGATCGGTCATTTTTGATCAGCCATTTTTGGGGAGAAGTATGCAATCTGGACCATGTGTCCAGGGCAGGCAGTGTGGCCAGGGCATGCAGCATGGCCATGGGCCCAAGCTTGT
Source organism: Uropsilus gracilis (assembly GCA_004024945.1). Classification (NCBI taxonomy): domain Eukaryota; kingdom Metazoa; phylum Chordata; class Mammalia; order Eulipotyphla; family Talpidae; genus Uropsilus; species Uropsilus gracilis. Next base: position 8,157 of record PVHY01009395.1, on the reverse strand, counting down.
GGACTCACGGATTTTAACAAGCATAAGCTGAGCATGCCTGCTTAAAGAGTTTAAAGAGTTTAGAAATTGGAACTGCCATTTGGAGTTTGCCATGACTAGCTGGCTTAGATGTTTTGTGGAGATGCTGTGAGCTAGGCCTGAAAAGAAAATAAACTTTTGCTGGTTCTTGAACCCTGAAATTTTTAATGCTGCCTAAAGTGAAGAGGATACAGCAAGGAGAAGACAACATCACACCTCTGACTACCTGCTTGGAAAAGCTGGAGCATGCCAAAGAAGGATGCTCAGCATTTGAAACACATGCTGCTGAGTAATTCTGATTGATTGGACATTGGGTGAGATGAACAGGGATTAAAGAACTGAGGGTTTTGGACAATGTTAAGTAATTGGGATTTCTTTATGTGTTTATTTTTGTAGTAAATACTTAGTAAATCACTTTGTTAGCTAATAAACAGTTTTTACTGGCTTTGGAACTTATGGTAATGGGGCTACGAATGGTAAAGACCACAGTATTGGATGTCTTTAGGCTACAAGAGCTGCAGAAGGTACAGGAGGAAAGCTGACAGTTTAAAATGCAGTTTTGACATTTTTTCCCTACAATCTGGGGAAGGAGCTGAGAGATAGGTTGGAATCTGCATAACAAAAGTTGTGAGTCTGTGAGGAAAAGGCATTCACAGGTAAAGGGTTGGTTTTGCCTCTGAGTTAGGGAGAGGCTGTAAAGGACTTTAAGTTTATTAATATTAAAAAGCCTCTCTCTCCCACTCGATTTCATGTTCTGACTTTGGAAATTAAGGTAAGAGGGCTACGGATGGTGGAAAGAACCCACAGTGGTAGATGTCTTGAGACTGCAGGCTGGGGAAAGTGGCCAAGCTGGCAGAATTAAACTGTAGTTTCAAGTTTATTTTGTTCTTTTCTCTTCAGCCCAGAGCAAGTGTCCAGCACACAGGAAAGAGCTGCAAGAGGTAAACATTTGAATAACAATAGTAGGGAGTATGTGAGGGGAAAGCATTTGCCACAGCTTGCAAAGGTTAAAAATCTTTTGCCCAACTCAGGGAAAGTGGCAAAGGATTTTCAGTTAAAAAGTAAAGAGCCTCTCACTCTCATATCAAAAGAACCTAGAAGAGCAAAATAACTTTATAAAAGAAAATGGAGTCAGAACTAATACAACCTAATTTTTAGACATATAAAACTAGGCTAATCAGAATGAAATTGATAAAAAGGACAGAAAAAAATCAGTGAAATGGAAACGAATGTACTGTTAAGCTATGAATTCCTAGAAATATCGGTAACTGGTTTATTACAAATCCACAAAAATAATGGGAGGGGGTGGACGAAGCTTATCTTCTCAAAAATAATATTCAATGGTTTTTGGTTATTTGTAGACCAAAAAATACAATAAAATTGTGTTCCATATCTTACATCATTTACAGATAATAAATATAAGTGACAGATTTAAATGAAAGAAAAAGTTGTGACCTTTAGAAAGACAAAGTTTCCTTAGTTATAATACAGAAAGCATAATCCACAGAAGAACAAACTACTGAAATAATCACCATTTAAAAACTTCCATTTTTTGAATGACATTATTAACACACACTGACATTCAGCAATGTCAAGGACAATAAAATATTCACCTTGAAATCCTGGACATAAACCACTGAAATTCGGGTAAGAAGACATGCAAAGATCCTCTATTACAAGAAACATAAAGATATATGCTCATTTTCTGGAACCAGTTGTACCCTGATGTTCAATCCTGCCTGTTACAGCAGCCACAGTTTTGACAAGTACATGGTAGGAATTGGGATCAGTTCTGTTCTGGGAAAAGAGCTACACACCAAGTAGAATCAGATGGTATGGTCAATAACATCCATGCTCTGCTTTCTGGTCATTAATCATTAAACAGATGATAGGGATATTATTATCTTTTTCAATTTATCACTACAATAACTAAGAAATCTTAATAAAAACTGTCTTTAAGTAAGAAAACTACCTATAGTATAATTTACTAACAGATATTTGCATCATGAGGAGGCAATTGATAGTATATGGAAGAATTGAAAGATATGCAAACTGAGAAGCCTATGATTTCTTAATTACTCTTCATTCACTGCTTCTTTTTTTTGCCTAAAAACAGAGCATTTAATTTTGAATGAAAGTGTATCATATTAAGAAATAAATATTACACCACATTCTATCTACCTTTGAAAAATACATTTTCTATTTGCAACAACTCCAGTGAGAAGGAACACTGCTAATTATTAAACAGCACTAACCAGGTTAATTATATCAAAATTGTTTTAACTAAAAATGTGTGTTGGTTAGGAAAATAGATTGTAGTAGACTAGTATATTTACACTCTGAAAATGTCCTTTGGTGGTGTATGTCCATGCAAGTCTACTTTAACCTAAACATGCCCATAAAGTAGACAGCATATTATATAAATTTTGTAATAATCAATTGTATTGTATTTTCTTTCACATTGAAACAGGGTATAAAGAAGACTTTTTGACTTTACTTAACTGGATACAGCTATCTGCCTGCTTCTCTCTTCAAAGCAGGCTACACACTCTTTATTAGCATTTTTACTAATTACCTTTACCAATGATATGCAAACATCAGCTACCAGCTCCTCTCTGCTTTTAGCTCCAAAAAAACTGCAGAAAAGAAAAACTTTAAAATACAGTTTAAACTTTCCACTGGTGGGTTTTTACCACCATCCCTAGCCTTCTCAACCAAAATACCAAACTAATGTAAGACTATCAGTGCAGTGCAGACTAATTTATTTTTAACAAAGTGATTTTTAATTATCCTAATAATTACAAAAGAAACATGTAAGACTCAGAATGCTTTAACATTGTCTAAAACCTTTCTCAGTATTGTTTAAAATCCTTTCCCAGATTGCCCCAAATATCCTCAGTGTCTCAGTCCTGATCATCTCACCAATATCCAGACAGAGTCTATCTCCAGACGCTTGAAGACATGTTTTTTTGACTGCTCCTCCTTGTCTTCCACACTGTCTTCTCCTTGTCACCTTCAGGTAGCAGGAACTCCATGGTGTCGAACCAGCAAAGTTTACTTTTTTCTCAGGCCTAACTTTTGCACAGCCTCTTGCAGACACAAGTCAAACTCAGCAAAACAAACTCCAACACGGAGTTTAAATCTGCAAACTTTTTAACTGCATTTAGCACACATGCAGCCAGCCTGGGCCAGCCGAGGGTTGCAGGCCCTCGGTGGCCACATGGCCAAGCTCACATAGCTCACATCTTTACAAGATAGCTGATTCCCATCTCTCCTCTCTCTCTATCCCCTCTCCATATTAAAATCCTAATCCAATTAAATCGCCTCCTTCTCTTTGTTTGCACACCCTTTATATACCCTGATTTCCTGCCTTCCAGGAAATCTGTTTCACCTTAACTATTTCACTTCTTTTTTCCCCCTACATCCCCTAAAAAAAAAATTCTAGCTAAAGTCATTCTCCCATTTTAACATTACCTGTCCTTAAAAACTGCAATCTTAAACAAAAACATTAAGAGGGGGAGGCACACCCTATCAACATGACAGATAACAAAATCTTTGGAGAATCTGTTTAGACCAAAAAAAAAAAAATACTTTCATTGCTAACAGTCCGCATGAAAGTATATTAAATGCATGGCCTTTGACCCAGCCAGGATGAGTTCATATTTCAGAACTGCCCTGTTCTCAATCTGTGATTATCTGTCAGTTACTTCGCAATGCCAACTCACCTCAAACGGAATAACAACACCCATTTCACAGAAATTTTTGAAGATCAAATGAGGTATGAATACTTACAACTTTTAGGTGTCAATCTAACTTCCTTCTTTGTCACCTGGTAATGAGAGATATTGTGCTAAACAGAAAAAAAAATGTTTTAGAGTACAGAAGTGTAAAGAGGAAAGTTAAGGAGGAAATATACAAAGCTTGATCAATTTATCAAGTTTAATGTCTAACTCAATGCATCTAATCAAGAAACTACTGAGCTGAATTTGAATATTTAACTCTCCTCTCCAACTCAGTCACATCTTAAGTAACACAGAACATATTCAAATATGAAACTGCACCCAAGCCCCATGGAAAAGTGCACAACTTTTCTATAAATTCACTAAGAACTGAGTGAAGTGTAACTTACAGAGCATTAGTTCAAATAATCAGAAATAAATCCTATGCTAATATTCAAGCACATTGGCCTTTGTATTGGGACAACATCATACTCTTATACCACTTACTTTATCATTTTAAAATTTTCCTGAAACAAATATAGAAGAAAATAAGAATGCCATAATTATCATAAATTATACAATATTTATCAATTATTGGACCTCATAAAAATATAGGAATAAAAACCAGCCCATGTTAAGGGTAACTCTGATATAAATGTATCTAAAAAGGTGTCTGTTTTATATCAGCTAAGCAGCAAAATTCAGTTTGACTTCTTTTAACCCTAAAAGAGTCTCAAGCAACCAAATGTCCCAAAAGAGACGGATGAATGAAAAAAATGTGGTATGTATATATGTATAAAATGAATGAAAAATGTGGTATATATACCACATATATATATATACCACATTGTTTTCATTCATTCATACACACACACACACACACACACACACACACAATGGAATATTACTCATCAATTAAAAATGACAAATTTGGTGATTTTATGATAACATGGATGTACCTAGAAGAAATCATATTAGCAGAAACAAGCCAGAAAGGAAAAGGCAGAATCCAAATGGTTTCACTAATATATGGGACATAGGAAAAACAAAAGGCCAGGAGGAAAAGTCAAAAAAGCTAAAAAACAAACTGAAGTTCACAGTCTGGGAGGAGGGATGAGTGAAGGAGAGAATGATCAGAGAGGGGAGAGCCCGGAGGATTACAAAGATGTGAATTAATTATCTATATAATAATGTATTTATAAAATAAATAGATAAATATATAATAAATAAAAAATAAGTACGAAAATAAATAAATAAATAAATAGTCTCAGCCAGAGAAAATAAAGAGCTAGAATCATTTAATACAGTGAATACATTTACATGTCTACTAGCTTTAGGAACCCATTTGTGTGTTTGTGAGCATGTGTGTGTGTTGAAGTTTACAACACAATACAAACATCAAGGACATCAATACTAAGTCTCATTCTTCAATAAACACTTGTAGAAAGAGGCTATATTCTCATATAACTGATGAATTTTACACCTGAGGGTCAAAGGGACTATTATTAAAGGCACCTGGCAGTATGAGTAGGTAGCAGAGCAACTACCTAAACACTAGAAGAAAAAAAATTAGTAAATTTATTGGTCCATAAATTCATTCTTCAGATATGGTCCCGTGTGGGCTATTGTTTACACATAACAAAACACTTAAAGTATTTACTTTAAAAGAATCATTCTGAGTCCCTAATCTCCAGTTTCTTGTCATGTAAGCAACATTTAATTCTAATTATACAGTAATTCCCAAGATCCAAGGCTGTTACATTCCAAGATTCCTAACAGATGGCTGAAACTGTGCATAACCCTGAAAATTATATACGAAACGCATTTTCCCTACCCATATATATCTATGCTAGAGTTTAACTTATAAATTAGGCATAGTAAGAATTTAAAACAATAACAATAGCAGAAAAATTATAACAATACACTATAAAAGTTATATGTTTGTAGTCTCTCAAAATATATCATTGTACATATTATCTTGGATTGCACTGTCCATGAGTACTTGAAACCATGGAAAGAGATCACTGATTAACAGCTATTACTGTACTGTTTATACCTATTTACCAAAGTTTCTTCAATCCAGGGAGAAGTAGCTAACATATAACATCTACAAGACCCAGAAACAATATAAAAGTTACTAAAAATGAGGGAGGGAATCCCTGCCATGTGCAGCAACATGAGACCATGTGGACATTAAATTAAGGGAACTGAGTCAGAAGACAGAAAGACAAATAATATATACTGTAACTTACATATGGAATCTAGTAACACCAAACTCACAGGAACTAAGAGTAAGATAGTGATGTCAAGGAACTGGATGGTGGGGGAAAACAGGCAGATGCAGGTTCAAGGACATAAACTTCCAGTTACAAGGGAAGTAAGTTCTTGGAATCTTATGTTCATCATAGTGACAAAAACAATACTATATGCTATACTTGAAAGTGCTAAATCTGAAATGCTCCCACCAAATACAAAAAGAATACCCTATAATTATGTGATACAATGGATGCATTAATTAACCGTACTATGGTGATGATTTTGTAATATATACATGTATCAAATAAGTACATTGTCCAATTTAAACATATATAATATTGAATATTATAACTGGAACCTATGTAATTGTGAATATTAAAACTGGAAGTCTCTTAATTAAAAATAGAAAAATCAAATATTCCATATGTAGCATTTTCTGATCTTTATTTTAAAAAGGGCAAATTCAACCTTACAAACTACCCAAAATTTCACAATACAGTACAAAACATAATATTAGTACCTGTATCTAGTGAATCTGTTTTCAGTGGACTAAAAAAACTCTGGAAGATATACTATTGATTACATTATTATTGAGCTTCCAGCAGAGAAAAACCTCTGAGGGAAAGATATATAACATCTAAGGTTTCTTTTTCTATATAAATAGATTGGTATAGAAAGATAGATATCCTAAAATTAAATAGCAATTCAGAACAATAATTTAAAAAGTGCCTAAAGGCCACATAAATACAAACATTTATAGGCTACTTTTTGAGGTTTAGTTTCTCTAACTCTGACTAATATTTGAGATTTATTGAACCTAAAAGCTATTCATATGTTGGAAGCAAACAACTTAATAGCACTTGTATCAGAAAAAAATGAGATTTCAGTAAATAGCTGGAAAAGAAAAAATTGGTAACATAAAGGGAAGAGAAAAGGTATTCTATTACCCTTTCAAACTTATAACACAGGAGTTGAAAGCTAAAAAAATATTTTTTTATACAATGAATAGACTACTTTCTCAACGTTAGACTAATTTTCAAAGTATAGTTGATCCCTGAACAACATGAATTTGAGTAATACAAACACTTATACACTGACTGTTTTCGATAAATATAGTTGACCCTCTCAATTCTTGACTTCTGCCTTTGATAGACTGGAAGTTGATAGGTTGAATCTTCAAATGCAAAAGAGGAACTTGCCAACACAGAGGGTGGATTATAAAACCTAAAGCATGCAAGGGTTTTTGGTATGTACAGCTTCCAGATATCAGTGCCTGCCTCACCCCCAGGCCCTAGGAGAACTGGTAGTTAAGTTGGGGGAGGGGTGGAGGGAATCAAAAGGTTTCTGTGGATTTTTGACTGCTCCGGGTGACTCAAAGATTCATCTGTAACTGCTATCATATGTTGTTTGCAACCAATAAGCTAAATGCACTTATTAGTATTGTTTTAAACACATGGTTTAATATTGTTTAATCACCTGGTTTAATATTGTAATATCTGGTATAACATCTGTTTTCCTGATGAGTAAATCAGGGTACACAAGTACACAAGCTTTGAACAAGCAGAATCAGGCTTTCAATTGAGGACTATTTGACACAAATTCCCAAATCTCTCATCACCTTCTAAAGAAAGAATACTGACGTCTTCATTCCATATCTACGTGTTTCAGTAGGGCAGCAGTACATTTAGAAAACAGAATGTGACTTCAATCTCCAAGACTGCTATTAAAAAGATATTTTTGTCAACAATGAAAAGAAAATAAGGAGAGTAAACACCACGTGGAGACTGAACAACAGGCTTCTGGAATATCACTGGGTAAAAGAGGAAATCAAAGAAGAAATTAAAACCTACATGGAAGCAAACGACAATGATGACACAACGTTCCAAAATGTGTGGGAAGCAGCAAAAGCAGTACTACGAGGAAAGTTGATAGCAATACAGGCCCAAACAACAAGAATTCAAACAACCCAAAGAAATACTCTAATCTCCCAACTTGAGGACTTAGAAAAAGAGCAACAAAAAAACCCAAAACCCAGCAGAAGACAAGAAATAACAAAAATAAAAGCGGAGATTAATGAAATAGAAACCAAAAAGACCATTGAGAAGATAAACAAAACCAAAAGCTGGTTCTTTGAAAAAATAAATAAAATTGACAAACCCCTGGC
>PVHY01009394.1:0-56710 GCA_004024945.1 Uropsilus gracilis | reverse complement strand
TATCCATCATATAAATGAGACCATCCTGTACTTCTCTTTTTCTTTTTGACTTATTTCTGCTAATATGAGTCTTTCTAGTTCCATCCAGGTTGCTGCAAATGACATGTGCTTGTCCTCCTTGATGGATGCATAGTATTCCATCGTGTATATGTACCACATTTATTTTAGCCAATCATCTGTTTTGGGGCATTTGGTTTGTTTCCAATTCTTTGCAACTGTAAACAGGGCTGCAATGAACATGCGCATACAGGTGTCCTTTTGAATTAGTGTTTTCATGTCCTCTGGGTAGATTCCTAGTAGTGGGATTGCTGGGTCAAATGGTAAGTCCACTTTCAATTGTTTGAGGGTCCTCCACACAGTCTTCCATAGTGACTGGACCAGTTTGCACTCCTACCAGCAGTGTAAGAGAGTTCCTTTTTCTCCACACCATGCCAACACTTGTTCTTGTCTGTTTTATTTATATGGGCCATTCTTACTGGTGTAAGATGGTATCTCAGTGTGGTTTTAATTTGCATTTCCCTGATTATTAGTGATGTGGAGCATTTTTTCATATGCCTATTAGCCATCTGTATCTCTTCTTTGGTGAAGTGTCTTTTTAGTTCTTCTCCCCTTTTTTTGAGTGGGTTTTTTGCTTTGTTTTTGTTGAGCTGTAGGAGCTCTTTGTGGATCTTTGTTATCAGACCCTTGTCACTTGTCTGGAGGGCAAAAATTTTCTCCCAGTCAGTTGGGTTTCTTATAGCAAGCTGTCATTATCTCATTTGGTACTGAAAGTTAAGTGCTCCTTTAGACAAAAATGGACACTAAAAGCTAAACATGTTATTACACCCCAACTACTAAGTTTTTTGAAGGGAGAGAAGTATAGGAGATGGTAAACAATACAATAAGGCAGAAAGAGAGAGAAGCTGTGCTCAATCCTTTACACACAGACACCCACTGAAGGGTTGGTCACTAAGGAAAGTTTCCCTTCCCTACCTTCATTGTGGGAGATAGAATAAAATTACACACAATTTCTGGTTATGTGTTTTTTTGAAATTATTTGATAGCCACGCCTCTTATGTGATTTGTGTTAGCTTCAGCACCAAATGAATTATGATTTTTCTTACAGCTAATGAAAAGGTGTATCTCAATAGACTGCAGGAAGGTATAAAGTTTCTGAACAGTAAGTATGAAATCTGTTTCAAAGTCATGTTGACAGACATGCCCAACTTTAGGCCACTCAGCCAGGCTCTTCACCCCCACGAATTATCTTTTTAGAGTTCTGACAGTCTGTCTACTTTTTCACGATAATAGCATCTTGCAGGAAGTTTTGCCAAGTTGTTATGTTCATCAGCATTGTGTAATTCCTCCCCTCACAAGAAAATCAATATAGCAAGTCTCATTATAAGCAAAGTGTGTGATGAACTCTATTCCAGGATTTGGTCCATTATCTAGGCATCTAATACAGAACCTCAGCAAAAACAGCAAATTGTGCATCCTTTTTTTTTCTGCACAAGAGCTACCTTGGTTTTCTGTAGTTTTTCTCCTTAAGTCCCTGAAAATGGTTTTGATGTATGAACTTGTCACTTGACATGATTTTAGCTGTTTTAATAACTTTCTTTGCATATTTCAACAGGCCTCTATATAGAGTTTTAGCTTTGTTGAAATGGTAATTACACAGTTATAAAATATAACTCCACCTTCAGTGGAACTTTGTTTAAAATTCACTTTCATTAAAGACTAACATCATTCTCTTTCACTAAACTGGATGAGTTCCTTTGCATTTCGAGAATGAGTATTCTCAATCCTAGTGATTGGAGCAGAGTGTGTCTCTGATAAGGATTAGGAAATCCCCAGGCCTCCTGAATTCATTAGTCCTGAACACTGATACTCAGTGTTGAAATTTGCAGCACTATTTTATCTGACAGTATGTACAGGACCCCAGAAACTCAACTACCTCTTTTTGCAATCATGTAAGTTTCCTCCTGGTCTTCTTCCTCAGATTGGGAAGTCAATATCAATGACTTGAGGGATATAATGGAGAGGATGGGAATCAAGCTCACAGATGAGGAACTTGAGGATCTGATTGAGCGTCTCCCTGTAGTTGGTAAGCAAGTCCTAAGACATGGTGCTTAGATTCTGGCAGTGTTCAGGTGTAAGGTCAGCTAAGGGCCATCCTAAGAAAGGCTCTGTTGGAATGTTTTTTTCTCACAGACAGATTCTGGGAGTTTTTACGAGTAAGTTCATCAGGTCAGAAATGTTCCTAGGAGAGCCTCAGCCCTTAGGAATCACAGTCTACCCTGACATTCAAGCAAACTGTAAATAGGGGCAAAACTTGTAAACTGCAACTACCAAACCAAAGTGAGAATAAAGCAATGCAGTCTCAGTGTAAGCACAGTGAATAATATCCTTTTTCTTGGGAATTTGAGAACTGCATGTGTAGCTGAGGTAACATAACCTCAATCAAAACACCAATCATGTCTATCTATCTAATCTTATTCCATGTATATGCTGTTTAGGTTGTCTGTGCTTCCAATTCTTTATCCCTCAAAAATTGGTTTCTATACATTCTTATCATTAAATAATATTTTGTTGATTTCCTGTATACTTGATGTGGATATTTAGAGTTTAAGCTTTATTTAGGTGATAATTATAGTCATAAAGTACATACATGCTTTTGTTGGAACTTTAAAATACTCTTTCCTTACTGTTCTCTAACATCACAAAGGTAATCACTTCGAGTCCAGGTGAGCTTGTTTTCACTTTGAAACATTCTCAACTCTACTAGAAACAGAGGAGTCAGGATGTCTGATTAGAGTTAGATAAACCTCCCTGCCCCCCAAAATTGTGTGCAGTCCTTGTGAGCACTGACTTAAATGCATGAAATTCATGACAATAATGTATATCAAAATGTCTGGGTCACGAGAATACTCAGAACCATCTCTTTTAGGGAGATGTAAGTTTGCTTGTGGTTTGTCTCTTTCCTCAGGGGGGAAAGTCAATATCAACAGCTTGAAGACTGCCCTGGATGAGATGGGATTCGAGCTCTCAGATGAGAAATTTAAGGATCTGAGTGCACATCTCCCGATGGATGGTGAGAGCAAGTTTTAGATACCGTGGTTAAGTTCTGGGAGTATTTAGATGTGAGAATATCTGGCCATACATGGTGCTAGGAAGGACCCCAGGAATGGCAGTCTGTCCTGACAGTATCCAGAGCTTTGAATGTTGGGTAACAAATGTTCACAGCATATAAGCCACCAGTTACAAAACCAAAAAATTGTACTTTATTAGTGTGACATATATAGTTCTATCATAATATTGTCACTATTATACAGTGTCACACGTTAAAAAAAGAATGAGTTGTTTATGATGGCACTTTTAAACTTCATCCTACTGCATTAGTAATGCAAATATTTTGGAATTAGAAGTAAAAAGTATTTTTTTAGGATTACCAAATTTTTAAAAAATTTCTTCTTGATTATAAATACCTTTTTCTTACGTTGTTGTTTGCCCCCAAGTTCTCCCCCTGCCATATCACCCATGAACCTTGATCATGATCCCTTCTGCTCATTTCTACCTTGGTTTTGCACTCTGCCTTCCCCACTCTTGCGGTATGCCTTAGTTCTGCTATCCGTTTGTGCATTTTAATTTTTCTTGTTCTTTAATTTGGTGTCTCTATATCATATAGATAAGTGCGACTATCCAGTATTTATTTTTTTTACAAATAAAATATATATTATTGTGCTGCAACATTTTTACTTGTGATCCCTTTCTGATATATGTAGTAGCAATAAAATTTGGCTAAAACAATAACATGTAAATATTACCCAGTAATTACCTAAGTTTATAAAGGGCAATTAGAATAGTGTCAACACACATTAAACACAAGTGTATTATCTGTACTACTATGCTGCCTTTCCCGTATTTTATGCAGACCTTTTAAAATCTTACTTTCACTTTGATTTTCTCTGCAGTTGATGGGAACATTGCTCTTCAAACACTGATAGATGAAGCAAAAACTTTCACAGGTGGCTTTGTGTACTCTATACTTTAAAAATTTTCACTGCTATTTCCAGTATTTTACTACTTTTGAATTTTTAGGAAATAGATGTACCTTTCACTCTCAGAACTGACCTTCAGAAAACTTTTGCAATTGATAAAAGACTATTGCTCAGTTGATATCTAAATTCTCTGTTATTGATACCAATCATATGCTTCACTGTGTGACAGTAAAATAAACATATCCTGAAACACAGAGAATGGCATGGTGATACTTAGAAATGATCATGATAATCCCTTCACTTATACCTTCAAATAATTTTTGAAGAAAATTTTGTATAAGAATCTCTAGTATTTCAATTAACTCATGAGATCTTATTCTGAGGCTGTATTTTCTATCTTTTTTGAACAGTCTTTAATTTATATTAAATTTCACATTTCTTAAAATACCAGAAGATAAGCTCGATTGTTTATCTGAATATATCTTCTTTATTCTTATTTAATTAATTTTGTAATCATCTTGTAAACAACAACATGTTGTTTACATATTTAAGTATATATGTATTGTATATATGGGTATATGTGTATATATATATATATGTATATATTATATCATTGCATCCCCAGGGTTCTCCCTTCACCTTATCACCCAAAAATCTTCATCTTTATCTTCTTGTACTCCTCCCTTCCTTGATTTCTCCCTCCCTCCTCCCCATACCTCTTCACTAGCGGGTTACCCCAATTCTGTTTTTAGTTTATTTTTACTTTTTCTTGGCATTTTGTTTGTTTTTCCTATATCCCATCTACATGTGAGACCATTGGTGTCTGACTTGACTCTTCATTTTGATTTAAGCAATTAGTTTGTGTAGAACATATTTTAAAATTTGAAGTAATAGTATAACAAAAGTCCTTTTGTCCATCACTGTTTTTTGAAAGGAGAGAAGATTGATTCTAGTAACCTGAAAAAGGTGCTGGAAAACATGGGCATTGAGCTCACAGAGAAAGACAAAGACAAGTTGCTGAAGACACTGCCTGTTGATGGTGAGACAATGGAGAGTTACTGGGGGGTGGGGGGAGCTTCTCTAACCTCATTGTGGCATGTGTTTCTGTTTATTCCCTCTAAAAGTTCAAAAGGAAAAAAATTTAAATGGAGTACTAAATTAGATTGCAGGGTGTTATTGTCATTTTGATTTTTTGATGGACTATCTGTAACCCTTCAGACAGAAGTGGACATTAAAGCAAAACTTTTTTGCTAGCCCTCAAGCTACTAAGATGCTTTACATGGAAAAAAAAGAAATATAGGAGATTGGTGTAAACAATATGGTAACGCAAAGAAAAAGAAATAGAAGCTATGCTCAAGCCTGCACACATAGATGCCCACTGAAAAGCTGGTCATGATGACAAATCATTTCATGTTCTACCCTCATTTTTTAGATATAAATTAGAGACAATGCTTCATAACATATTCTTGAAATTATTTATAGCTGTGCCTCTTTTTTGTTTTGATGGTATTTTGAGCACCATATGAATTATGGTTTTTCTTATAGCTGCTGGGAAAGTGTATCTCAGTACATTGCTGGAGGGTTTAAAGTCTCTCAACTGTGAGTATGAATGCACTTAAAAATCATGTTGACTGACATGCTCACCTTTGTACCATTCAGCTATTAATCCAAGTGTATTTTCTTATTTGTAATTCATACAATCGATCTACTTTCTCATTAACAATAGCATGTATTTTATCTTGAAACAGTTTAATAATTTGGCATGTTAGTCAGCACTGTAATTTCTTCCCTTAAAAGAAAAACAAATCTAGGTAGTCACAGCATAATCAATTTCAACCATTAGCTTAATTCTGAGAGTTTTGTCTATTGTTAGGTAGCTAAAAACAACCTCAAGCATAAACAGCAAACATGTACATCATGTCTTTATTGTGTTCAATTGTTTTCTTGGTTGTGCTTAGTTTTGCAGCTCAAGCCACTGAAAATTATCTTGCATAGACTTGTCATTTAAATGTACTTTTTTTTCTTATCTTCAAATACTTTTAAAAATCAATTAATATATATATTTCACATCTTAGTTTTCCCCAGGGATCACCCACCTAAACATGCTTTTTTTAACTACTTTAATGACTTTCTCCATATACCTGAACAGTCCTGTATTAAGTAAGCTTGTTGAAATGGTCATTAAACCTTATAATAGACATACCTAAATCCAACTTTATGCAAACTTTCTGTTTTTTTCTTTATTTGAACATTCTTTAAAGCAAACTTTCTTTAATGTTCTTTAGAGGCACATTGTTCTTCTTTTTACTAAACTGGGTGAGTTTATATTTGGCCTTTTAGAACAAATATTCTCAACCCCACAGGATACAGAGGAGACAGGGTGTCTGTGAAAAGGATTAGGGGAATCTCTGATGGCCCCCCCACACCAGATTTATAGACAGTTCCTGTGAACACTGACTCCCAGTACATGAAATCTGCAGCAATTTATTATAAGAATCTGTATGGAACTCAAAGTTCAAGAACTTCTCTTTGAGGACTATGATCTGTTTCCTCCTCAGGTGGGAAGGTCGATGTCAACAGCTTGAAGACTACACTAAATGAATTGGGATTTGAGCTCTCAGATGAGGAGCTTAAGGATTTGACTAAACATCTCCCTGTGGATGGTGAGCAAATTCTCAGATACTCTGGTTAGATTCTGAGGACATTATGTATATGAACATCTGGTCATAAGAGGGAAGGGGCCCTTTTGAATGGAGTCGACCCTGACTTTCATCCAGACCTGTCTACACAGGCAAAGCTTGTGCACAGCATATGAGCCACATTACTAAACTATAGTGAAAGCATTGTACTTTGTTGATTGTTTTTTTTATTTTATACCATATTGTTATCAATATTATACAGTCTCCCATGTGAAGAAAAAAATGTTGTTTATGATGGGAGTTTTGAATTTCATCCTATTCTTGCAAATAGATTTGAGAACTAGAAGTTTACATTACAGACTGGTAGGTTTTAATTCTATGGTTTCTTTCTAATGTATGTGGAAGCAATACACCTGGTTATAATAATGATAGAACTGAAAATATTATTTAGTATGTCTTAAGTATATAAAAGGCAATTAAGATAGTTTAGACACATACAAAACAAAGTTGTGTTTTCTTTACTACTAAGCTCTCTTTCTTATATTTAATGCAAACTGTGTTTTTACCTTTCTTTCACTTTGATTTTCTCCCATAGTCAATGGAAAGATTTCCCTACAAACATTGATGAATGAAGCAAAAATATTTACAGGTGGCTTTTCACTTTATACTTTAAATTTTCTGTATCTATTCCTTATGGATTTTATCAGAAAAACTTGTACCTAAGGCTCTTCAGTGTGACCTTATGGTTCTGACCAATAGCAGGTAGAACTATAGGTCTGGTAGATATATAAGGTCTCTGTTTTATGTGCCAATCAGAACAAGAGTTAAATAAATATAATCTAGAAACACAGTAATGACTTAGTGCTACTTAAAAATGATCAAGATGATATCCTTGAACAATTCTCACCAAAACAATCAAAATTTTTAAGAAAATAGTTCTATATGAATCTTTGCTATATTATTCATTAATCAGATTTTACTCTGGAGTTGTGTTATCTCACTTTAGGGTGAAAACTCATTAATTTATATCAAATTTGATATTTCATAAAATACTGAATAATGAATAACCATATATACTGAAGAATACCTTACTAATAAATCACTCTTCATCTCGAAATCAGCTATCATTAACATGTACAGAACATACTTTATAACTTGAAATCCTTATAAATTATATATATATAGTACCTAAAGTTCATGTTTATAACCCTCTTTTTTGAAAGGAGAGAAAGTTGATTCCAGTGGCCAAAAAAAAGTGTTGAAAAACATGGACATTGAACTCACAGATAAAGACAAAGAGAAATTGCTGAAGACACAGCCACTTGATGGTGAGCCGTAGGACAGTGTCTCCGGAGGCTTCTATAACCTCATTCTTGTGTGTGTTTCTGTTTCCTTAGTGGTGCAAAAATAAAGGCAGATACTGATATATCTAAACTACATAACAAGCTGTTAGTATCTAGTTTGACTCTGGAAGTTAAGTACCATTTAGTCTAAAAACTAAACTTGTTATACCCAAACTACTAAATTTCTGAGAAAGGGAGAACAGAGAAGTGTAGGAGATAGTAAACAGTTGCGGGTAAACAATATAATATGACAACAGAAAGAGAAAGAGAGAGAAGCTGTGATCATGCTACATCCACAGACACCAACTGAAAGGCTGGTCACTAAGGAAAGTTTCCCTTCCCTACCTTCATCGTGGGAGATAGAATAAAAATTACACACAACTTCTGGTAATATGTTTTTCTGAAATTATTTGATAGCCATGCCTCTTATGTGATTTGTGTTAGTTTCAACACCATATGAATTGTGATTTTTCTTACAGCTAATGGAAAGGTGTATCTCAATAGGCTGCATGAGGGTATAAAGTTTCTGAACAGTAAGTATGAAATCTATTTCAAAGTCATGTTGACGGACATACCCAACTTCAGGCTACTCAGCTATGAATCCAGGCTCTTCACCCCCACGAATTATCTTTTTAGAGTTCTGACAGTCTGTCTACTTTTTCACGATAATAGCATCTTGCAGGAAGTTTTGCCAAGTTGATATGTTTGTCAACACTGTGTAATTCCTCCCCTCACAAGGAAATCAATATAGGAAGTCTCAGTATAAGCAGGATGTGAGGGCAATCTGACTGCGACATCTGTCACCCCATTGATCGCCAGGGTTGATTCGGCTGATCTGATTGCTAGGCGGGTGTCCCCTTCCCCCCTCACCGCTCCATGTGCATCCTCCCGAAGCTGCGCGCTCCATCGAAGAGGACGGCCTTCCCAGAATAGAAACGGACTGTTCTTAGGTTGAGGGTACACAAGTAGCTGCGCTCCCCTGCTAGAACCTCCAAACAAGCTCTCAGTATAAGCAAAGTGTGTGATGAACTCTATCCCAGGATTTGATCCATTGTCTAGGCATCTAATACAGAACCTCAGCAAAAAAAGCAAATTGTGCATCCTTTTTTTTCTGCACAAGGGCTACCTTGGTTTTCTGTAGTTTTGCTCCTTAAGTCCCTGAAAATGGTTTTGGTGTATGAACTTGCCACTTGACATGCTTTTAGCTGTTTTAATGACTTTCTTTGCATATTTCAAAGTTTTAGTTTTGTTGAAATGGTAATTACACAGTTATAAAATATAACTCCACCTTCAGTGGACCTTTGTTTAAAATTCACTTTCACTAAAAACTAAAGTCGTTCTCTTTACTAAACTGGATGAGTTTCTTTGCACTTTGAGAATGAGTATTCTCAACCCTGATGATTGGAGGAGAGTGTGTCTCTGATAAGGATTAAGAAATCCCCAGAAACACCCCCCCCCAGAATTTATGTAGTCATGTGAACACTGATGTTCAGTGTTGAAATTCACAGCAATACTTTATCTGACGGTATGTACAGGACCCCAGAAATTCAACTACCTCTCTTTGCAATCATGTAAGTTTCCTCATTTTCTCCTTCCTCAGATTGGAAAGTCAATATCAACAATTTGAGGGCTATAATGGAGAAGATGGGAATCAAGCTCACAGATGAGGAACTTGAGGATCTGATTGAGCGTCTTCCTGTAGTTGGTAAGCAAGTTCTCAGACATGGTGCTTAGAGCTGAACAAGAGCCGTCCTAAGGAAAGTGCTATTGGACAGGAACTTTCTCTCAGATAAATTCTTCAAGTGTTGAAGAGTAAGACCATCAGGACATAAATGACACTAGGATGGGGCCCTGAGGAATTGCAGTCTACCCTACCAGTAAAGCAGGCTGTAAATAGGGGGAAAGCATGTAAACTGCAGCTGTCAAACCAAAGTGAGAATAAAGCAATGTAGTCACAGGATAAGCACAGTGAAGAATATACTTTTTCTCAGGAATTTGGGGATTATATGTGTAGCTGAGGTAACACGTCCTCAAGCAAAACATCAAGCATGTCTAAACTGTCTTATTCCCTTTAAGTGTTATCTAGGTTGTCTGTACTTCCAATCCTGTATCCCTCAAAAATTGCTTTCTATACATTCTTGTCATTAAATAATGTTTTGTTTTAACTGTTTTGTTGATTTTCCTGTATACTTGACATGGATATTTAGAGCTTTAGCCTTGTTGAGGTTATAAAATCCATAGCTACCTTCATTGGAACTTTCTTTAAAATGATCTTTCTTTACTGTTCACTAAAGACACAAAGTTAATCACTTTACTAAACCAGATGAGTTTCTATTCATTTTTAAAACAAGCATAGCAGAACTCTAGCAGAATCACAGGAGACAGGGTGTCTACTAGTGTTGGTAAACTTCCTGACCCCCGAAATTATGTGCAGTTCTTATGAGCACTAACTTAAAGCACATGAAATTCACAACAAGAATAACATGAATAGAATCTGTCTGGGTCACACAGAAACTTAGACCAGGATCGTCTCTTTTAGGGTGGTGTAAGTTTCCTTTTGGTCTGTCTCTTTCTTCAGGGGGCAAAGTCAGTGTCAACAGCTTGAGGACTACCCTGGATGAGATGGGATTAGAGCTCTCAGATGAGGAATTTAAGGATCTAACTGAATATCTCCCTGTGGATGGTGAGCAAGTTCTAGGTACTGTGGTTAGATGTGGGGAGTGTTTAGGTGTGAGAGCATCTGGCCATACATGGTGCTGGAAGGGCCCTAGGAATGGCAGTCTGTCCTGACAATCATCCAGAGCTGCAGATGAGGGGAAAATGTGTTCACAGCACATAAGCCGCCAGTTATTAAATCAAAAATATCATATTTTGTAGGTGTGACTTTTATATATCTATCATATTAATATCAATATTATATAATGTCACTCATTAAAAAAAGAATAAGTCATATGTGATGGCACTCTAGAATTTCATCCAAATATATGACTAATACAAGTAGTTTTGAGAATTAGAAGTAAAAGGTGAAATTTTAGGATTACCAGTTGTTTTTTGGTTTTAAATTTTTTAATGATACCTTTATTTTATATCAATGTATACCCCAAATACACCCATACCATATCACCCATGAATTATCATCATGATCCCTGTTGCTCATGCCCCCTGATTTTCCACTCTGTCCCTTCCCCACTCTTGCTTTAGTCTGCTATCAATTCAATAGTTTCAAATTTTTCTTGTCCTCTTATCTGGTGTCTCTATGTTTTATATATAGGTGAGACCATTGAATGTTTATCCTTTTTATAAATAAAATATATATTATTGTGTTGCAACATTTTTACTTTTGAGGCGCTCTAATATATGTAGTAGCAATTAAATCTGGCTAAAATAATAACAGGAAATATTATTCAGTAATTATTTCTAAGTTTATAGAAGGTAATTAGGATAGTGTTGTACACACTAAACAAAGTTGTATTATCTTTACTACTATGCTGCCTTTCCAATATTTTATGTGGACATATTTTTTTATCTTTCACTTTGCCTTTCCTGCAGTTGATGGGAACATTGCTCTACGAACACTAATGGATGAAGCAAAAACTTTTACAGGTGGCTTTGTACTTTATACTTTAAAGCTTTCAGAGCTATTTCTACTATTTTAGTACTTCTGAATATTTTAGGAAATATATGTACCTAAGGTTCTCAGAACTGACTTTCGGAAAACATTTGCAATTGATCAAAGATTGCAATTGGTGTGGTGTGCCTATAGTCCAAGTTCTGAGAGGCAAGAGGTCTGGGATCGCTTGAGTTTGTGGGTTCGAGACTACCCTGGGCAACATAGTGAGACCTGGTCTCGAAAAACCAGCTGGGCGTGGTGGCGCGTGCCTGTAATCCCAGCTACCTAGGAGGCTGAGGCTGGGGATCCCTTGAGTCTGCAGGAATGGGACTACCCCAGGCAACATAGCTAAACCTAGTCTTAAGAAAAAAGGCTATTGGTCAATTTGAAATCCTAAGTGTTCTGTTAATGATGCCAATCATATGCTTCACTGCCCAGAGCAAAATAAACTTTCTGAAATGCCAAAATGGAATGGTGATACTTAGAAATTATCAAGATAATACCTTCATTGATATTTTCAAATTATTTTTGAGAAATTTTGTGTGAGAATCTCTGGTATTTTGATTAACTAATGAGATCTTATTCTAGAGTTGAATTTTCTAACTTTTGGTGAACATCTTTAATTTATATTAAATTTCACATTTTTTAAAATACCAGGATACAAGTCCTATTGATTCTATAGTTAAATATATTTTCTTATATTTGACCCTTCATCCTTAATTGAACAATTATTATCCTGTGTTGACCATATTTCACAATTTGAAGTATTAATATAATAATTAAAGTTCTTTTTCCACTGCTTCTTTTTTGAAAGGTGAGAAGGTTGATTCTAGTGACCTGGAAAAGGTGTTGGAAAACCTGGGTATTGAGCTCACAGATAAAGACAAAGAGAATTTGCTGAAGACACTGCCAGTTGATGGTGAGCCATAGGAGAGAATCATTGAGTGTGTCCAACCTCATTGTTGCATGTCATTCTGCATAGTTCTCTCCAAAAGTGCAAAAGAAAAAAAATAGAAGAAATGGAATAGTAATTTATATCAATTTACATCACAGGGTGTTATTGTCATTAAAGTTTTTATTGGAATATCTGCGACCCTTCAGACAGAAGTGGACATTAAAAGTAAAACTCATTGCTAGCCCTCAAGCTATTAAGATGCTTTGCAGGATAGAATAAAGATATATCGGTTATTGGTGGTAAACAACATGTTAAGGCAACAGAAAGAGAAAGAGCTAAACTGTGATAGACTGTACTGAAAAGCTGTTCATAAACAGATAAAACATTCTATTCTTCAACGTCATTATCTTAGTTAGATATAAATTAGAGACCGTGCTTCAGAGAGTGTTCTTGAAATTATTTGTAGTCATGTCTCTTTTTTGTTTTAATGATATTTTAACACCATAAAAATTATGGTTTTTCTTACAGCTGCTGGAAAAGTGTATCTCAGTACATTGCTGGAGGGTTTAAAGTCTCTCAACTGTGAGTATGAATCCATTTAAAAGTCATGTTGACTGACATGCGCACCTTTATACCATTGAACTATTAATCCTGTCTATACAGTCACATGTATTTTCTTATTTATAATTCAGTAGCCTACCTTTTCTCTAACAATAGCATGTATTTTATCTTGCAGCAAGTTTAATAAGTTGGTATGTTTGTCAACACTAATTTCTCCCCTCAAAAGAAAAACATATCTAAGTTCACAGAATAATTGAGCCGAATCGTTAGCTTAATTTTGGGAGTTTGGTCTATTGTGTAGGTGATAAAAACAACCTCAAGTATATACAGCAAATATGTATATCATGTCTTTATTCTGTACAGTTGTTAGCTTGGTTATGCATAGTTTTACAGCTTAAGTCCCTGAAAATTATCATTACATAAACTTGTAATTTAAACATACTTTTTAACTACTTTAATGACTTTCTCTATATATTTGAACAGGCCTATATTAAGAGAGCTTGTTGAGCTAGTTATTAAACCTTATTATATACATACCTAATTCCAACTTCATTGGAACTTTCTCTCTGGGTTGTTGTTTTTTTTTTTTTTTTTTCATTTGAACTTCTTAAAACTCACTTTCTTTAATGTTCTCTAAAGGCATATTGCTATTCTCTTTATTAAACTGAATGAGTTTATATTTGGACTTTTAGAACAAGCATTCTCAACCCTAGAGGATACAGAAGAGACAGAGTGTTTGTGATGAGGATTAGTGGATCTCTGACAGCTCCCCCCCAACACCGAATTTATAGGCAGTGCTTGTGAACACTTACGTTCCCATACATGAAGTCCACAACAACAATTCATATAAGAATCTATAGAGAACCCAAAGTTCAAGAACTTCACTTTTGGGACTATGTATGTTTTCTCATGATCTGTCTTTTCCTCAGGTGGGAAAGTCAATGTCAACAGCTTAAAGACTACATTGGCTGAGCTGGGATTCAAGCTCTCAGATGAGGAACTTATGGATCTAACTGAACATCTCCCTGTGGATGGTGAGCAGCAAGTTCTCAGATACTATGGTTAGATTCTGAGGACATTATCTGTAAAAACATCTGGTCATACGAGGTCCTAGGGAAGGGCCCCTTTGAAAAGAGTCTACTCCTGACACTCATCAAGGTCTATCTATATGGGCAAAGCTTATGCACAGCTGTGAGCAGCAGTTACCAAACAAAAGTGAAAACATTGTACTTTGCTGATTGTCTTTATATTTTCTACCATATTGTTTCAATATTACACAGTCTCCCATGTGAAAGAAAAAAATGTTATTTATGATGGGAGTTTTGAATTTCACCCTGTTACTCTTGCAAATAGTATGACTCTTACAGGTCAAATTTATATTATAGAGTTGCTAGATTTTTCTTCTACGGTGTCATTCTAATGTAGTAATAACAACTAGGTAAAATGATAGCATAGAAAGTATTATTCAGTAATTAGGTCTTAAGTATGTAAAAGGCAATTAGGATAGTGTAGCCACACACTGTACAAGTTGTGTTATCTGTACTGCTAAACTTCCCCATGTTTTATGCAGACTGTGTTTTTAATCTGTCTTTCACTTTTGATTTTTCTCCTGCAGTCAATGGGAAGATTTCTCTACAAACATTGATGAATGAAGCAAAAATATTCACAGGTGTCTTTTTACTTTATACTCTAAACTTATGGATTTTATTAGAAAGCTTATACCTAAGGCTCTTTGCATTGGTCTTATGATTTTGATCAATAGCAGTTTGAAGTATAGGTCAGGTAGATAGCACAGTCTGTTGTATGTGCCAATCACGGCAAGAATTTAATAAACAATCAAGAAACATAGTAATGACTTAATGCTACTTAGAAATTATCAAGATGTCTTCAAACAATTCTCACCAAAACAATCAAAATTTTTAAGAAAACCTTTTTATATGAATCTGTGCTCTATTATTCATGAATCAGATTTTACTTTGGAGTTGACTTATCTTACTTTAGGGTGAAAACTCATTAATTTTTAATTAAATTTTATATTTCTTAAAATACTATGAGACATGTCCCAATGTTTATATACTGTAGTATACTTCCTTTTTTTTTAAATAATGGAGGTGTTTATTTAGCAGGCAAGTTCACATAATAGCTTAAGTGTTTTATTTACTAAAGACAAAATTCAGAGAATAAAAGGTAATTTGAGAATACAAATGCATAAAGGATAAAACAATATGAATTATTTAAAAAGTAGTTTGGAAAATGATGACTTTTTCTACATTTCTCAAAAATATATAGAAAACTTAACAAATCACTCTACGTCTTGAAATGAGCTTTCTTTAACATGTACAGAACATAGTTTATAACTTGAAATTCTTATAAATTATAAATTATAACTAAAGTCAGTGTTTCTAACACTCTTTTTTGAAAGGAGAGAAGGTTGATTCTGGTGACCTGAAAAAGGTGTTGGAAAACATGGGCAGTGAGCTCACAGACAAAGACAAGGAGAAGTTGTTGAAGACACTGCCCGTTGATGGTGAGCCATAGGACAGTGTCTCTGGACTCTTGTATAGCCTCATTGTTGCCTGTGTTTCTATTCCCCCAGGAGTGAAAAAAATCAAAGGAAGATACTAGCATCTAAATATATAGCAAGCTGCCATTTCCTAGATTGATGCTGGAAATTAAGTGCCCTTTTAGACAGAAGTCAACATTAAAAGCTAAACATGTTGCTACACCCCAAGCTACTAAATTTCTTTGGTGGGGAGAGAAGTGTAGGAGATGGTAAATAGTTGGAGGTAACCAATATAAGATATGGAAAGAGAAAGAGAGAAGCTGTGTTCATGTCTCATCCACAGACCCCCCAGTGAATGGTTGATCGCTAGAGATGAGTTTCTGCTCTTTACCTTCATTGTGATGAATAAGAATTACAAACAACTTCTATAATATGTTTTCCTGAAATTATTTGATAGCCATACCTCTTTTGTGATTTTTGTGTTAGTATCAGCACCACATGAATTGTGATTTTTCTTACAGTTAATGGAAAGGTGTATCTCAATAGGCTGCAAGAGGGTTTAAAGTTTCTGAACAGTGAGTATGGAATCTGTTTCAAAGTCATGTTGACGGACATGCCCAACTGTAGGCCACTCAGCTATGAATCTGGACTCTTCAACCTCCTATGTTATCTTATTTAGAGTTCTGACTGTCTATCTACTTTTTCACAATAGCATGTACCTCACCTTGCAGCAAGTTTCCCAAACTGATATGTTAGTCAACATTGTTTAATTCCTCCCCCCAGAAGAAACTCAATATAGGTAGTCTCAGCATAAGGAAAATGTGTGATGAACTCTATTCAGGATTTAGTCCATTGCCTAAGCATCTAACACAGCAAACATGTGTATCCCTTTTTTTTCTGCACAAGGGCTACCTTGGTTTTCTGTAGTTTTGCTCCTTAAGTCCCTGAAAATGGTTTTGCTGCATGAACTTGTCACTTGACATGCTTTTAGCTATTTTATGATTTTCTCTGTATACTTCAACAGACCTATGTAGAGTTTTAGCTTTGTTGAAATGGTAATTACACAGTTATAAAATATAACTCCACCCTCATTGGAACTTTGCTTAAAATTCACTTACACTAAAGACTAAAGTCATTCTCTTTACTAAACTGGATGAGTTTCTTTGTATTTTGAAAATGAGTATTCTCAACCCTAGTGATTGGAGGAGAGTGTGTCTCTCTGATAAGGGTTAGGAAATCCCCAGCAACCCCCTCTCTCTCAGAATTTATGTAGTCCTGTGAACACTGATGTTCAGTGTTGAAATTCACAGCAATACTTTATCTGACAGTATGCAAGAGACCCCAGTAATTCAACTGCCTCTCTTTGTAGTTGTGTAAGTTTCCTCTGATCTCCTTCCTCAGATTGGAAAGTCAATATCAACGACTTGAGGGATATAATGGAGAAGATGGGAATCAAACTCGCAGATGAGGAACTTGAGGATCTGATTGAACGTCTCCCTGTAGTTGGTAAGCAAGTTCTCACACATGGTGGATAAATTCTTGAACTATTCAGGTGTAAGATCAGGTGAACCAGGGCTGTCCTAAGGAAAGTGCTATTGGATAGGAACTTTCTGTGAGATAAATTCTTCAAGTATTACAAGTAAGTTCATCGGGTCATAAATGGCTCTGAGGAATTGCAGTCTACCCTGACATCAACCAGACTGTAAATAGGGGGAAAGCATGTAAACTGCAGCTGTCAAACCAAAGTGAGAATAAAACAATGTAATCACCACATAAGCACAGTGAAAAATATACTTTTTTTCAGGAATTTGGGAATTGTATGTGTAGCTGAAGTAACATGGCCTCAGGCAAAAACATCAAGCATGCTTATACTGCCTTATTCCCT
Source organism: Uropsilus gracilis (assembly GCA_004024945.1). Lineage (NCBI taxonomy): Eukaryota > Metazoa > Chordata > Mammalia > Eulipotyphla > Talpidae > Uropsilus > Uropsilus gracilis. The sequence goes on along the minus strand of PVHY01009394.1, from coordinate 39,297 downwards.
ATAAATGCTACCTAAGTTGTCTGTCCACTTCCTTAAGCCCTCAAAAATTGGTTTCTATATTCTTAACATTAAATAATGATTTGTAGTTATTTTGTTGATTTCCTGTATGCTTGAAATGAATATTAAGACTTTAAGCTTAAAATACATACTTCATTGGAACTTTTTTTTAAAAAAGTTTGTGTCTTTCACTAAAGACACAAAGTTAATCACCTTTAATAAACCAGATAAGATTATATTAACTTTTTAGGCTGGGTGTGGTGGCTCATGCCTGTAAGCTTCAGCCTATGAAGTGGTCGGGGCTAGAGATCACAGTTCAAGTCCTGCCTGGGGCCCCTAGCAAGACCTAGTTCCAAAAAAATGGTGGTGCATGCCTGTAATCCCAGATACCTGGGAAGCTGAGGCTGGGGATTGCTTGAGTCTGTGGCCCCCTGGGCAACGAGAGCCTGTGATTCCACAGGCAAAAATAGTGAGACCTAGTCTCAAAAAAAAAAAAAAAATAAGATTAAATTAACTTTTAAAAAAATTTTTGAGACTAGGTCTCACTATGTTGCCTGGGGTACTCTTGAACCAGCGAACTCAGGTGATCCCTGGTCTCTTGCCTCCCAGCGCTTGGATTACAAGCATGTGCCACCATACCCAGCTCTATTCACTTTTTAAACAAGTGTTCTCAACTCTAGTGGAAATAAAGGACACAGGGTGCCTAATTAGGGTTAGAAAAGCCTCCCCACCCTAACCACACCCCTCCAGGAAATTGTGTGCAGTCCTTGTGAGCACTGACTTAAAGTACACGAAATTCATGACAATAGCATACGCAAGAATCTGTCTGGGTCACCAGGATGCCCAGGACCGTCTCTCTTAGGGTGATTAAGTTTGCTTGTGGTCTGTCTCTTTCCTCAGGGGGGAAAGTCAGTGTCAACAGCTTGAAGACTGCCCTGGATGAGATGGGATTAGTGCTCTCAGATGAGGAACTTAAGGATCTGACTGAGCATCTCCCTATGGATGGTGAGGAAGTTCTAGGTACCGTGGTTAGGTTCTGGGGGTGTTCAGGTGTGAAAACATCTGATGGTACTAGGAAGGGCCCCAGGAATAGCTGTCTGTCCTGATAGTCATTCATAGTGCAAATGTGGGAAAAAGGTGTTCACAGCACATAAACCACCAGTTACCAAACCAAAAACATCATACTTTGTGTTGTGACTTTTATATTTCTATCATATTAATGTCAATATTATACAGTGTCACACATTAAAAATAGAATATGTCATATATGATGGCACTCTATAATTTCATCCTAATACATTACTAATACAAATAATTTTGAGAATTAGAAGTAAAAAGTGATTTTTAGGATAACCATTGTTTTTTGGTTTTATATTATTTAATGATTATACATACCTTTTCCTTACATCATTGTGTACCTACCCAAAGTCACCTCCCACCATATCACCTGTGAACCATCATCATGATCCCTTCTGCTCACTCCCCACTCCTCTGATATTTCACTCTGTCCCTTCCCTACTCTTGCTTTAGTTCTGCTATCAGTTCATCAGTTTTAAATTTTTCTTGTCCTTTTATTGGTGTCTTTATGTCTTCTATATAAGTGAGACCATCAATATTTATCTTTTTTACAAATAAAATATATATCATTGTGCTGCAGCATTTTTTATTTATGAAACTCTCTTTCTAATATATGTATGGCAATAAAATCTGGATAAAATAATAGCACAGAAATATTATTCAGCAATTATTTTTTAAGTATATAGAAGGTAATTAGGTAGAGTTGGCACACACTAAACAAAGGTATAATATCTTTACTACTATGCTGCCTTTCCCATATTTTATGCAGACATATTTTTTAACTTACTGTCACTTTGATTTTCTCCTGCAGTTGATGGGAACATTGCTCTACAAACACTGGTGGATGAAGCAAAAACTTTTACAGGTGGCTTTGTACTTTTACTTTAAAGCTTTCAATGCTATTTCTAGTATTTTTTTTCTGATTTTTTAAAGGAAATACATGTACCTATCATTCTCAGAACTGACCTTCAGAAAACCTTTGCAATCTTAAAAAATATTGGTCAATTTGAAATCCTAAGTTCTCGGTTATTGATGCCAATCTTATGCTTCACTGAAGCAGGCAAAATAAACATATCCTGAAACACAGAGAATGGCATGGTGATACATAGAAATGATCAAGATAATTCCTTCACTGAAAACTTCAAATAATTTTTGAAGAAAATTTTGTATGAGAATCTCTGGTATTTTAACCAACTAATGAAACTTTATTCTGGAGTTATCTTTTCTAATTTTTGTGAACACTCTAAATTATGTTAATTTTCACATTTCTTAAAATACCAAAAGACAAACCCTATTGATTCTGTGCTTGAATATATTTTCTTTATACTTGGCTCTTCATTTTGTTTTAAACAATCCTTAGCCTGTATACCATATTTTAGAATTTGAAATAATAACATAATAACTAAAGTTTTGTCTACCATCTCTCTATTTTGAAAGGAGAGAAGTTTGATTCCAGTGACCTAAAACACGTACTAGAAAACCTGGGTGTTGAGCTCACAGATACAGACAAACAGAAGTTGCTGAAGACACTGCCAGTTGATGGTGAGCCACAGGGGTCTTCTATAATCTCATTGTTGTGTGTTTTTCTATTTATTTCTCTCCAAAAATGCAAAAGATAAAAAAAAATCAAAGAAATGAAGTGCTATATCGCAGAGTGCTATTGTCATTCAGATTTTTTGGACTCTATAACCCTTCAGACAGAAGTGGACATTTAATCTAAACTTGTTGCTAGCCCTCAAGCTACTAAATGCTTATGGGAAAAAATAAAGAAATATCAGTTATAGGTGGTAAACAACCTGGTAAGGCAACAGAAAGAGAAGATATGCTTGAGCGTGCACACATGCACCCCACTGAAAAGCTGGTCATAACAAAACATTCTATTCTTCACCCTCATTATGTTAGTTAGTTATAAATTAAAGACAGTGCTTCAAGCTTGTTCTTGAAATTATTTGTAGTCATGCCTCTTCTTTGCTATTATGGTATTTTGACCACAATATGAATTATGGATTTTTTACAGCTTCTGGAAAAGTGTATTTCAGTGGCTTTCTGGAGAGTTTAAAGTCTCTCAACTGTGAGTATGGAATCCATTTAAAAGTCATGTTGACTGACATGAGCACCTTTATGCCATTCAAATATGAAATTTGGCTCTACAGCCACGTGTATTTTCTTATTTATAATTCAGTACCCTATCTACCTTTTCTCTAACAATAGCATGTATTTTATCTTACAGCAAGTTTAATAAGTAGGTGTGTTTGTTAACACTAATTTCTCCCCTCAAAAGAAAAACATATCTAGGTTCACAGAATAATCAATCTGAACCATTAGCTTACTTTGAGGAGTCTTGTCTAGTGTGTATGTGGTAAAAACAACCTCAAGTATAGACAGCAAATATGTATATCATGTCTTTATTCTGTACAATCGTTAGCTTGGTTGTGCATAGTTTTGCCACATAAGTCCCTGAAAATCATCTTGCTACATAGTCTTGTCACTTAAACATTTTTAAAACTATTTTAATGACTTTCTCCACATACTTGAATAGGTCTATATTAAGAGAGCCTGTTGAAATAGAGAGCCTGTTGAAATGGTTATTAAACTGTCATAATATACATACCTAATTCCAACTTCATTGGACCTTTGTCCCCCCTTTTTTTTAAATTTCTTTTTCACTCGAACATTCCCTAAAACCAGCATTCTTTAATGTTCTCTAAGGCACACTAAACCAGATAAGTTTATTTGGACTTTTAGAACAAACATTTTCAACCCTAGAGGATACAGAAGAGACAGAATGCCTGTGATAAGGATTAGTAGAATCTCTGACGGTCCCCCCAACACTGATTTAAGAGGCAATCCTTGTGAGCACAAATTTCCATTACATGAAATCTACAACAACAATTTATATACGAATCTGTATATAACCCAAAGTTCAAGAACTTCTCTTTTGGGATTATGTACATTTCTCATGGTCTGTCTCTTCCTCAGGTGGCAAAGTCAGTGTCAACAACTTGAAGACTGCACTGGGTGGGCTGGGATTTGAGCTCTCAGATGAGGAATTTAAGGATCTGACTGAACATCTCCCTGTGGGTGGTAAGCAAGTTCTCAGATACTGTGGTTAGATTCTGGGGACATTATCTGTAGGAACATCTGGTCATAAAAGACTCTGGACCCCTTTCGAATGGCAGTCTACCCTGACTTTCATCCAGACCTGTCTATATGGGCAAAGCTTATGCACAGCATGTGAATTGTGTTACCAAACCAAAGTGAAAACATTATACTTTGCTGATAGTTTTTATATTTTCTACCATATTGTTGTCAGTGTTATACAGTCTCCCATGTGAAAGAAATAAAGGTGTTTATGATGAGAGTTTTAAATTTCATCCTGTTACTCTTACAAATAGATTTGAGAACTACAGGTCAAATTTATATTACAGAATTGCTAGATTTTTCTTCTATGGTGTCATTTTAATGTAGTAATAACAACTGGGTAAAATGATAGCACAGAAAATATTATTCAGTAATTAGGTCTTAAGTATGACCAAATTAGGATAGTGTAGCCACACTCTAGACAAGTTGTGTTATCTGTACTGCTAAGCTCTCTTTCCCGTGTTTTATGCAGACTGTGTATTTATCTTTCTTTCACTTTGATTATTTTTTTTCCTGCAGTCAATGGGAAGATTTCTCTACAGACATTGATGGATGGAACAAAAATATTTACAGGTTTCTTTTTACTTTATACTCTAAACGTTCTGTGTCCATTCCTTGTGGATTTATTAGAGAGCTTGCACCTAAGGCTCTTCAGATTGATTGTATGGTTCTCATTGATAGGAGATAGTACTATAAGTCAGAAATCCACAGCCAATATCATCCTAAGTGGAAAAAAACTGAAAGCTTTCCCTTTGACATCCAGAACAAGGCAAGGCTGTCCATTCTCACCATTACTTTTCAATATAATATTAGAATTCCTAGCTAGAACAATAAGGCAAGAGGACATGCAAGGAATCCAAATAGGGAAGAAGAAATAAAATTACCACTGTTTACAAATGAATGATAATTTATATAGAAAACCCCTAAGAACTCTGCAGAAGACATAATGAAAATAACAAACCAATTTAGTAAGGTAGCTGGTTATAAAATCAACAAACGAAAATCAGTTGTCGTCTTATATGCAAAAAAAAGATAGTCTGAACAAATTAAGAAAACCAACCCTTTACCATTGTATCAACAAAAATTAAATAACTGCAAACAAACTTAACAAAAGATGTGAAAGACATATAAAAGAGAACTATAAAACATTGCTAAAAGAAATAGAAGACACAAAGAAATGAAAATACATTCCCTGCTCATGGATTGGAAGACTCAACATTATCAAAATGGTCATCCTACCATAAGCTATATTCAGATGCAATGCAATGCCAATAAAAATCTCAATAACATTATTTAAAGAAATAGAGTAAATACTATTGAAATTCATTTGGACTAATAAAAACTTTGAATAGCCAAAGTTCTCCTGACCAAAAGGATAGAGAATAGAAGGATTGCACTCCCAGTCTTTAAATTATACTACAAAGTTATAATAATTAAGACAACATGGTACTGGAATAAAAAACAGACATATAGACCAATGGAACAGAATTGCGAGTCCAGAAATAAAGTCACACATGTATGATCAAATAATCAACAACAAAGGGACAGAAACATACAATAGAACAAGGATGGTCTCTTCAACAAATGTTGGGAAAACTGGACTACTACATGCAAAAGAATGAATCTAGACAGCTCCCTCACACTGTATACAAAAACCAGCTCAAAATGGATAGAACTTGATGTAAGACCTGAAACAATAAAATACATACAAGAAAATATGGACAAAACACTCCAAAACTTACACTTCAGAAACCTATTTCAGGACACATCTACAGATGCTAAAAAATGAAAATATAAATAGCTGAGACTACATCAAACTAAAAAACTCTGTACAGCAAAAGAGACAATATCCAAAACAAAAAGAAAAACAACTGAATGGGAAAAAAATTTTGCCCACCATCCAAGTAATATGGATCTGAAAACAAAGATCCACAAAGAACTCATACAACTAAACAAAAACAAAGCAAAGACCCAGTCAAAAAATAGGGCAAAGAGCTAAAAAGACGCTTCTCTCAAAATAATTACAAATGGCCAATAGGCATATGAAAAATGTTCAGCATCATTAATTAAAGAAATGCAAATCCAAACCACATTGAGATATCATCTCACATCAGTAGGAATGGCCCATAAAAAAATGGGTAACAATAAACGCTGGCATGGATGTGGAGAGAAAGGAACACTTTTACACGGCTGGTGGGAATGCAAACTATTCCAGTCACTATGGAAAGCTATGTGGAGGACCCTCATACTACTGAAAATGGAACTACTATTCAACCCAGCAATCCCACTTCTGGGAATCTACCCAAAGGATACAAAAACACTAATTCAAAAGGATATCTGTATTCAGATGTTTATTGCAGCACTATTTACAATAGCCAGGATATGGAAACAACCCAAATGCCCCCAAACATTCAATACATATGTATATATATATCAGAAAGTTGTGATATATGTACACAAATAGACAAGAAAAACGTAATACTGTCAACAGAACTGAAGCATACAGCAAGAGAGGGGAAGGAGGGTAAAATCAGGGAGGGATGGGCACAAGAGATTAAAATGGTTCATCATGGGTGACAAGGTGGTGGGAGAAACTCGGAGTAGACAATGATGTAAAATATACATGTGTACAATCAATTAAAAAAATGAAATGTAGCACATGACAAAATAGATGGTAAATGGGAAACTTCATTAAAAAAAGGAACTGTCGGCCAGGTAAGTATCTAAAGTCTGTTATATGTGCCAATCACAACAAGAGTTAAATAAACATAATCTAGAACATAGTAATGGCTGAGTGATACTTAGTAATGATCAAGATAATATTGTTGGACATGTCTCACCAAAGCAATCAAATTTTTGAAGAAAAACTTTCTATATGAATATGTGCTATATTATTCATTAATCAAATTTTACTCTGGGGTTGTAAAGTGAGTTTCACCTCACTTTAGGGTGAAAACTCATTAGTCTGTATTAAATTTGATATTTCTTAGAATACTATAAGTGATATTCTATACTGAGGATATCTTCTTAATAAGTAATTCTTCATCTTGAAATAACTAGCTTTAACATGTACAGAACATATTTTTTAACTTGAAATTCTTATAAATTATATAGTACCTAAAGTTCATGTTTCTAACCCTCTTTTTTTTAAAGGAGAAAAGGTTGATTCTAGTGATTTGAAAAAAGTGGTGGAAAACATGGGCATTGAGCTCACAGATAAAGACAAAGAGAAGTTGCTGAAGACACTGCCACTTGATGGTGAGCCATAGGAGAGAGTCACCAGGAGGCTTCTATAGTCTCATTCTTGCCTATATTTCTGTTTTTCTCTAAGGGTGCAAAAAAAAAAAAAAAGGAAGATACTAACATCTAAATTAATAGCAAGTTGTTGTTATCTTGTCTGATGCTTTAAGTTAACTGTCCCTCTAGATAGACGTGGACACTGAAAGTTAAAACCTGCTCTATATTCAAAGCTACTAAATTTCTTTGAAGGGAAGACAGAGAAGTGTAGGAAATGGGAAACAACTGGGGGTAAGCAATATAATAAGGCAACAGAAAGAGAAAGAGATGGAAGCTCTCCTCATGCCTCATCCACAAACACCCAGGAAAAGGCTGGTCACTAAGAAAAGCTTCCCTTCCCTACCTTCATTGTGGGAGATAGAATAAAAATTACACACAACTTCTGGTAATATGTTTTCCTGAAACTATTTGATAGCCATGCCTCTTTTGTGGTTTTGTGTTAGCTTCAGCACCACATGAATTGTGATTTTTCTTACAGCTAATGGAAAGGTGTATCTCAACAGACTGCAGGAGGGTATAAAGTTTCTGAACAGTGAGTATGAAATCTGTTTCAAAGTCATCTTGACAGACATGCCCAACTTTAGGCCACTCATCTATGGCTCTTCACCCCCATGTATTATCTTATTTAGAGTTCTGACAGTCTGTCTACTTTTTCACGATAATAGCATCTTGCAGAAAGTTTTAACAAGTTGATATGTTAGTCAACACTGTGTAATCTCTCCCCTCACAAGAAAATCAATATAGGTAGTCTCAGTATAAAGAAAGTACGTGATTACAAGATTTGGTCCATTATCTAGGCATCTAATACAGAACCTCAGCAAACACAGCAAACGTGTATCCCTTTTTTTATACACAAGGGCTACCTTGGTTTTCTGTAGTTTTTGTTCCTTAAGTCCCTGAAAAATGGTTTTGCTGTATGAACTTGTCACTTGACATGATTTTAGCTGTTTTAATGCCCTCTGTATACTTCAACGGACCTATGTAGAGTTTTTGCTTTGTTGAAATGGTAATTACACAGTTATAAAATATAACTCCACCTTCATTGGAACTTTGTTTAAAATTCATTTTCACTAAAGACTAAAGTCATTCTCTTTACTAAACTGGATGAGTTTCTTTGTATTTTGAGAATGAGTATTCTCAACTCTGGTGATTGGAGGAGAGCATGTGTCTCTCTGATAAGGATAAGAAAATCTCCAGCTCCCTGAATTTATGTAGTCCTGTGAACACTGATGTTCAGTGTTGAAATTCACAGCAATACTTTATCTGACAGTATGTACAGGACCCCCAGAAACTCAATTACCTCTCTTTGCAGTTATGTAATTTTCCTCATCTTCTCCTTCAGATTGGAAAGTCAATATCAACGACTTGAGGGCTATAATGGAGAAGATGGGAATCAAACTCGCAGATGAGGAACTTGAGGATCTGATTGAACGTCTCCCTGTGGTCGGTAAGCAAGTTCTCAGACACGGTGGGTAGATTCTGGGAGTGTTCAAGTGTAAGATCAACTGATCATAGGCAATCCTAAGAAGACTCAGTAGGAATAGTACTTCCTCACAGTTATCAAGAAACCCTAAATGTGGTCAAAGCAGGTACACAGCATGTAATCCCCAAATAGCCAATCTAGTGAAAATAGTCACAGCCTAAGCAAAGTAAACCATCAGGTTTTTTTCAGGAATTTCAGAACTGTATAGGTAGCTAATACTTAAGCTCAAGCAAGAATATCAAACATGTATAGCTCCTCTTTGTCTGTGTAAGTGCTATGTGGTTGGCTGTAGTCCACTTCCTAAAGTTCAAAAAATTGGTTTGCTATATAGACTTTTCACGTAAGCATGAATGATTTTAACTATTTTATTTATTTATATCTGTATACTTTAAAAGACCTATTTTGAGTTTCAGATTAGCTGGCATAATTATACTGTCAAAAAAGACGTAACAACATTGGGACTTTCCTTAAAATAAACTTTCGCTAAAGGCATAAAGTCATTCTCTTCCGATGAGTCTTTTTTTCACTTTTAAAACAAGAATTCTGAACCCTTGTGGGTACAGAGGAGACTTGGTATCTGTGATTAGAATTAGGGTAATCCCTGACCCCCTTGAATTTATATGCAGTCCTTTGAGCCCTGGCTGACAGTACATGAGATTCACAACAGTCATCTATAAGAATCTTAAGGGTCATCAAAATGTTCAAGACCATCTCTTTTTTTTTCAAACTTAAAAAAAATTATGTTTTATTGAGGTGAAAGTGGTTCACACACTGTATATGATTTAGAGGTATAGAGTCACATATTTTCTCATATACGTTATCAGACAACCGCCACAGCAAAGCACTCCCAATCCTTCACCCTCCCTTTGCTTCTCACCTCTCCATTCCCCTTCTCTTTTTAAATTTAAATAATTATATATATATATATATATATATATATATATATATATATCCCCTCCCCAAGTTATGCACTTTAGTTTGGTTGTTCGCTTGTTTTGACTTTTCCTCCTGACCTTTTGTTTATTTTTCCTATATCCCATATATTAGTGAGACCATTTGGTTTCTGTCTTTTTCTTTCTGACTTGTTTCTAATAATATGATTTCTTCTAGTCACATCCATGTTTTCATAAATTCATCAAATTTGTCATTTTTGATTGATGAGTAACATTCCATTGTGTATACATACACCACATCTTTTTTCATCCAATCATCTGTTTTGGGACATTTGGGTTGTTTACATGTCCTTGCAATTATAAATAGTGCTGCAATAAACATCCACAAGTGTCCCTTTGTATAAGTATTGAGGCAAGACCATCTCTTTTAAGGTATGTAAGTTTCTTGTGGTCTGTCTCTTTCCTCAGGGGGGGAAGTCAATGTCAACGACTTGAAGACTACGCTGGATGAGATGGGCTTCGAGCTCTCAGATGAGAAACTTAAGGATCTGTCTGAGCATCTCCCCATGGATGGTGAGCAAGTTGTAGATACTGTGGTTAGATTCTGGGATCGGTTAGGTATGAGAACATCTGGCCACAGACAGTGCTAGGAGGAGTCCCCAGGAATAGCAGCCTGTCCTGACAGTCATCCAGAGCTGCAAATGTGGGAAAAATGTGTTCACAGCACATTAGCCGCCAGAACCAAACTAAAGTGAAAATAGTGTATTTCGTTGATGTGACTTTTGTATTTTCTACCATCTAATTGTCAATATTATATAGTCTCCTACATTAAAAAAATGCATAAGTTCTTCAGATGCTGGTAACTTTTGGATAGAATCCCATTCCTAATGCATTTTGTTTTGAAAACTATAAGTACATTTATATAATTGAACTGGTACTTTTTTATTTTATGAGACTTTCTAATGTATTTGATAGTAATAAAATTTTCATAAAATAGCTTATGTTATTCAGTAATTGTTTCTTAATTAAATAAAGCATTAATGACAGTTTTGTCAAATGCTAAACGAGAATTTGGTATCTTTAGTGCTATGCTGTCTTTCCCAATATTTTCTTGAGTCTTCTTATTTTTAACTTTCTGTTACTTTGATTTTCTCCTACAATTGATGGGAAGATTCCTCAGCAAACATTGATGAATAAAACTAAACGTTTACAGGTGGTTTTGTACTTCAGTCTTTAAAAACTTTGGTATTTCTAGCATATTTTTATTTCTGAATTTTTATTCAGAATTACATACACCTTAGACTCTTTAAACTGATAAGGGAAAACTTTGCAATGAGTATAAATAGTTACTTAAAATCTTAAGTTCTGTTATTCATGTCATTTATTGCTACTCTGTACATAGTTAAACATAATCTAGAAACATAGAGAGTAGCCTGGTGATTGTAGAAATGATTAAGATGATGTATTCACTGATAACTACAAATAATTTTCTCCAAAATCATTAAAAGTTTCAGGAGAAAATTTGTAGAAGAATATGCTATTTTAACTCCATGATCAGATTTTACTGTGAAGTTGTCTTTTCTAACTTAAGAGTAAGCATTCTTAAACTTACACAAAATTGATTTTTCTTACAATATTATAAAACATAGCCTAGTGATTCTACAGTCAAGACTATATTCTTTATATGTAACTCTTCATCTTGGGATTAGAATATCATTAACCAGCAAAGAATGTATTTTATAACTTGAAAAAAATAGCATAACTAAATTTCATGTTTTTAACATCTCTTTTTTGAAAGAAGAGAAGGTTGATTCTAGTGACCTGAAAAAGGTGCTAGAAAACCTGGGCATTGAGATCACAGATAAAGACAACCTGAAGTTGCTGAAGACACTGCCAGTTGATGGTGAGTCATAGGAGAGTGTCTCCGAGGGCTTCTCTCACCTCTTTATATGTTTCTTTCCTTTTATTTCATACTAGAAGTGCAAAAGAAAAAAAATGGAAGAAACTGAGTTCTAAGTTAAATAGCAATCTTGCCACTGTCATTTACATTTAGCTTGGAAATTTATTAAGCCGTTGGGCAAAAGCTGACATTAACAACTAAAGGTGGTGTTGCCCCTCAACTGCTAAATTTTTTAGGGGAGAAAAGAAAGCTAAAAGGTCTGTGATTTAAAAAAAAAAAAAAAGATAAGTAACAGAAAATATCCAGATGTGGTAGCACGTGCCTGTAATCCCAGACACCTGGGAGGCTGAGGCTAGGGATCATTTGCATTCACGGGTTTGAGACAGCCCTGGGCAACATAGCGAGACCTAGTATCAAAATAATAAAATAATATAAAATAAAATAAATGAAGATAAGTAACAGAAATAGAAAGGAAGCAAAGCTGAGCTTACTGTACATGTAGGCTCCCACAGGTTGATTGGTCAAAATGAGAGAAGCTTCTATTTCCTAATTTCACTGTTAGATGAAATAGAATAGAAGTTAGAGACCACTGTTACGAAAACATTTTCCTGAAATCATTTCATTCAAATCAATTTTTGTGATTTTATGCTAGTGTCACCATCACTTGAATTATGATTTTTCTTACAGCTGCTGGAAAGGTGTATCTCAGTGAGTTGCTGGAGGGTTTCAAGTACCTCAACAGTGAGTATGAAATCCATTTCAAAGTCACATTGACTGACATGCCCAATTTTGTACCATTCAACTATGACTCCAGGTTCTTCATGTGTTTTCCTATTTATAATTCTTTTAGCCTATCTACTTTTTCTTTGACAATAGCATTTATTTTATCTTGTGGCAAATTTTACATATATTGGTATATTTGTCAACACTTTATTCAAGGGTTTAGTCTATTGTGTAAATAGCTAATACATAAATTCAGACAAAAACAGCAAACATGTATATCCTCTTTTATTCAGTACAAATATTAGCTTGGTTGTCTGCAGTTCTATTTGCTTAAGCTCCTGAAAGTTGTTTTGCTATATAGACTTGTTACTTAAACATCATTTGATTTTACCTATTTTATTGACTTTCTTTGTATGCCTGACCAAGCCTATTTGGGGTTTTATCTTTACTGAAATAGTAATTATACAAAGACATAAAATACATTTCTTTCTGCCTGATTTATTTTAATTGAATTTATGTGCATTATTTCAGTTACTAATGGGTTAATTAGGGTCATATAACGACCTTAAGTGACATATAATGAATGGGTTATGACAAAGATTTGATCTTACTAAATTGTGAGAGCTGATGGAAAAGTCTGTGAAAACTGTTCTCTGTATCTGGTAGTGATTCTGAAGTTCTGAAATCACTATAGTCAGCTAGACCAGTACTCAGAAAGAAAAACTAGACAGCAAAGAGTTGGGAGAATAAGGACAAGGGTGTTTATAGATTTTTTTTCAACTTTTTTTCAAAAAGTGTTTTTCTTATTTTTCTGTTACATGACTTGTTCTCAAATGTTGTTTTGCTATCTCTTCCCTAAGGGGGAACAATTAAAAAGAAAAACCTGTATCCTAGCTTGAGAAAACTTGGAATCAGACTCACAGAAGAGGAGTTTGCTGAACTGTTAGCAAAATTACCAGTCAGTGGTGAGCTATAGCAATATCCTTAAGACTTATCTTCTATGTAAGAATTTTAAAAATAATTATAACTGATACCAAATAAATACTTAAGTGTATAGAGGAGAGTCCCAATATTACAGAAAGACCAATTAACCAAAAATGAATCAGAAATTCAACATCATCTTTTCCTATGGATACTAGAAATGTCAGGCCCAACAGAATCATTATTAGTGAAAAAATAAATTAGGAAAAAATGTAGCAAAGACAACAGAATTCATGTATGTCTAATTTGTACCCCTGGCCCTCTTGGGAAAACCCCTATAATCATGTTCACTAAACAGTCATCTAATTTGAATATTCAAAAGATGTGATTTAAGTATTTCTCATTTGATACCTATGGTACCTTTCTTCTCTTGAGGATTCTTGTTGTTGCCACCTCCTTTGTCCCTTTCCTCTACGGTCCATAACTGCTTGTTTTTTTCGCCCTCATTTCCATATGACTTTTCTCTTTATTTTAAAAGCTTTTCTTCTTTCAACAGTCCCTTAAAAGACTGAATTGTCAAGGTTCATTATTCGTAGAACTTTTGTACATTTTGTGAAAAATTTCATTCTCCTTTAAAACAACTCAGAAAAAAAATACCCTTATTTAATGAATGCTACACATAGATTTAATGTCTCACATTATACATGTGTATTTGGGATTTCCCTTATAAATTTATCTTTAACTTTAGTATCCTAAAGCAAATTTTCTCAATTACTTCTACTTCTGCCTTCCAATATAGTATCACTAATTCAGTCATCTATCTTTATTTCATTAAGTCTTAATTGGAGCACTCTATTATATTTCTTGGTGATTTTAAGTTTTAAGGATTTCTTAGATTCATCTCTAACCTTCAACATGGAATTTTTCTGCCTGAATTCAGACCCTTTCAATCTCTCCTGGAGATTACATCAGCATCTTATTAAGTCTCTCAGCCTATAGTCTTAAGACCTTCAAATTTACTCCATTTAGCTGGCAATAGGGTCCAGATAATCAAATTCCGACCATACCATTCATATCATAAGTCTTTATTTCCAGAATATGAATCTAAAATCCTGACAGCATTTATAAGACTCTCAATTTTAAGTTGTTTCTCAGATTGGTGTCACCTCTCCTCACCTTGTGTCTTATCTTTCTTCAGCCAGAATAAATCACCCATACATAGTATGCTGTCCTAGGCTTTCATTTTTATTAAATGAAAGGTTCATTTCAATGAATCTTTAATGGTTCTCAACTTTGAGTATAAATCAGACTCACCCATAGGCCTTGTTCAAGTACATATTCCTAGGCCATCCCCAGGGTTTCTCATTCAGTAGCTCTCAGAAGGGGCCCTAGAATTCACAACTCGAAAACTTTCCCAAGTGACATTTTTGCAGCTGGTGCTGAAACCATGCTTTGAGAGTCACCATCTCAACTCATGTCCTCCTTGCTAAAAGCCTTTATCCTGCTCCTTCTTCAGAGTAGCTTCTACTAATTCTTTTACACATCTCAGGTACTAATTTCTACACGATGCCTTTATTGAATGCCCCGGGCTAGGCTGCAGTCTGAACTCTTTGGCAGTTCCAGAATATTCTACCAACATTCAGGGATTCTCCAATTATAGTTCTACAACAGAAGGGCTTCCAAATGCCTGGACTGAGTGCATTTCCTCCTGCTTGTGGTCTCCACATGCCTCCTGTTAATATGGCATAAAGCCTTGAAATCTAAAGCTTCATAGAAATGTCAACTAAAATTACAATGTAACTCAAATTTATATTTTTTCCTTAATTTATTTTTTATATTTTGTGGATATAATTTCCTTTTTTTTCCCACACTGTTATCTACCCAGGGTTCTCTCACCACTTTCTACCTTATCGCCCATGAACCATCATCTCGATCTTTTGCACCCCTTCCACCCCCTAGTCCCCCCCCATGCTCTATGTTTCAATTCTGCTGAAAGTTAGCTTTAAATTTTTCTTGTCCATTTGTTTGTTTTCCCTATATCCCTCATATAAGTGAGAGCATCCAGTGTTTCTCTTTTTCTCTCTGACTTATTTCCGCTAACATGATTCCTTCTAGCACCATCCATGTTACCGCAAATGACATAAGTTTGCCTTTTTTGATTGATGAATAATATTCTATTGTGCACATATACCACAGCTTTCTGTACCATTTGTCTGTTTGGGGGCATTTAGATTGCTTCCTTATCCTGACTATTGTAAATAACGCTGCAATAGACATCCAGGTACAGGTGTCTTTATGAATTAGAGTTTTTGAATGTGACTCACATTTAGTTGGAGTTTCTTATAGTATATGAGAAATTCACTTATTCTTTTCTGGGCTCATGTCATTGTTCATATGTCTCTTTGGAACTTCTACTCATAGCACATGGGGCTGTTGATTTGCATGAGGTGGTGGAAGGAGTGGAAACCGTCACAGGTGAGCACACAGCAACTATAAATCTAAGATTCTGATATAAAATTGATAATAGGAGCTTGTAGAATAATAACTGCTTTGAGATGACCTTTGAAATACAGTACTGTGGTTAAACCAAAGTAGTCCGTTATAAAGAGAACTTAAAAGGAATCTTAAAAGTCATTCACTAGTTTTACCATTAATAATAATGACCATGACTTTTACAGGTAATGGCAGTTAAATAAATAAATGTATTCAATAAATATATGTTATTAGGAACTAAAATTGTTCCATTTCAGAGGGGGAAAAAGATATAAATATAAAATTTAAAAAATTAGAAATGGTTGGTAGGAACCTGGAGACAATGACATCTAAGCTTCAATGAGTTATGGCTAGTCCTCAGATTGTGATTTCTAAATAACTTTACTCTAAAAGGAGCTCCAAAACTCACTGGAGAAGGGTCACCTCCAGGTCTCAGGTAGAGAAAATACAAAGTGAACTTAGAATATTTTGTTTCAGAAAGCAAGGTAGTTCCAAAGTGAAAGTCTACTTATTGAAAGGAAGTGGGGGTCAACGTGAATAGCCTGGTCACATTTGGGACAGCTTGAACATCAAAAAGAAGGAAGGTACTGGGCATGGTGGCACATGCCTGTAGGTGGCAGCCTAGGAAGCCTTGACCAGGGCCAGGGATCACAGTTCGAGTCCCACCAGGGGCCCGTAGCGAGACCTAGTCTCAAAAAAATAGCTGGGCGTGGTGGCACATGCCTGTAATCCCAGCTACCTGGGAAGCTGAGGCTGGGGATTGCTTGAGTCTGTGGTACCCCGGGCAACGTGAGCCTGTGGTTCCACAGGCAAAAATAGCGAGACCTAGTCTCAGAAAAAAAAAAAGGAGAGGTAGAAGGAGCACAGGGGAAGGAGCATGCGGCTGAGTGTTGTGAAGTTTCTCCTTGTAAACGAGAAGACAGTCCCTGAGGACAAGGCCCTATTTGGCTATTACACCATTGTCCAAAGCTCATTGTGAGTCCTCCTGTATAGACACCCTGTGATGGCTTTAAATAAATTTATCTTTATTTTAAATAAATTAATTAATTTAAAAAAATATGTATAACAAAGTAAAAAAAAAAAACTTTTCATGTCAAAAAAAAATAAAGAACAAAATAAATAAAAATTTAAAAAATAAATTTAAAAAAGCAAAATAAATAAATAAATGGTTAAAAAAATTTATCTTTATTTAACAAGAGAATTAACCATGTTGATCCTTAGAAATATATCCCACACTCTCTTGAAGTTTGTAAATTTAGAGGGAAGAAAATAATTACATGCAAAAAAAGGGAGGGGGAGGGTGGAGATGAGCTATATATGCTGAGAATTTAGTTAACCATTGCTAACTGGAAAGAAAGCCTCATGATTAGACAAAGAGTTCATTCGGTAAGCAAAGTGACGATTTGAACCTGGATAGATTTTACTCTGGAAGAACTGTTGCAGTATTTGAGATAAAAACAGCAAGCTATTGATATTAAAAATATAATCATTCTTGACAGGGTGCTTCTTTCGAGTTCTGAGTTGAAGGATTTAAAGATATGTTGATGCTATTTATGCACAGAAGGGGCAATGTAAGATTTAATTTCTTCCTTTATAAAAAATGCACTGCAGAGATGCAAAGTCTGGGTGCCCATTGTGAAAATCTTTATCCAGCTCCTTGGTCATCAGTGGGGGTGAAAAGACTGACTTGAACTAGAGACACTATATTTTGCATAGCAGGACCAGCTCCCAAGTCTGTGCAGATGACCTGGGTCTCTGGTCTGCCTGAACAGGGCAAGTTCCTTTGCCAGAACATTTTACCATATGTTCACACTGTTTTATGAGAACTGTGAAACTAAATGACAAGAAGAAATAAAGAAATGCCTTATGTGGTGTTTAGCACAAAAAAAAATTCTCAATAACTATCTGTAATCATTATGGGTAGCAACAGCAGCAGCAATAGTAAGAATTTTTTTTTTATTCTAGGCAATGTTCAAAATATTTTATTATTTCCAACCATACATTCACTGGTTATGTGCTCTGATCTTTTCCCCCAAATTGGTCAAAAGAGAAGTTGTCCAACTTTAATTCTTCTACAAATTCCCTTTCTCTATTCAATTCAGTTAGATATATCTTTATCCTTTATGTTAAAAAGCAGAATCGTGATTCATAGGCGTTAATTTTTTTTCGTGTGGAGCAAATATTTGAAAGACTAAGTTTCATGAACACTTGTAAGTTTTCTGAGTGAACTTTGGCACAGTCTGCTAATTCTAAATGCGGGTTTTTAAATATGTATATGTGCACTCTGTGGGAGTTTTGGATTCATAGCTCTTTTCAGTTTCTCCAAGGGTGTATGTTTCAGAAGAAATTAAAAATAACGTTTTAGAGTCATAATATTCTCTTTACAAGTCTGTCTCTTTCTGATTAAGGAAAAGTTGACATCAAAGACCTGGATGCCGTTGTCAACATGGGAATCAAGATCACTGGTCAGGAACTTGAAGACCTGACACAAAACCTGCCAGCCAGTGGTGAGCATGTGAGATCCCATTCACTTCTGAGCTCTGGGTTCTTGTGCCCTCAGCAGTGGGAGGGGAGGAATAAGGGAACTTGTGTGGGAAGCAAGCAGACCTGGAGATGAGACAGTATACAGTGACAAAGCAGCTGGGAAGGTAGGATTCTGGGCACCAGTCACATGGCCAGTAGAAGAGCTTCCTAAAGTCTGAGAGCAGGAAAGCTGTTCTCTGCAAAACCACTTTTGAATCTCATGTTTTCATTTACCAGACACAAGAGGTGATATTTTATGTGATGGAAACTCAGATTTATATCTTTGAAATAAGTATACATGTTTTTAAAAATGTTCCACTATGCGTTTTTATCATATATGTATTCATTCATCAATCCATGGGCACTTAGGTTTTTTCCTAGTGCTTGGCTATAGTAAATAATACTGCAACATACACCGGGGTGCATATATCTCTTCAATTTGTAAGGTTAGAGACTAGGTCTCGCTATGTTGCCCAGGGTAGTCCCTAGCCCGTGGCCTCAGCCTCTCAGCGCTGCGATTATAGGCATGCACCACCATACCCAGCTTGTAAGGATTTTTTTTTATATGGTGGGTAATACCCAAAAGCGGGGTAACCCAATTAGATGGATAATAGCCATACGTATTGTCTTTTAGATAATTGCCATATTCATAAGTGTGAAAAGTTAGTGAAATGTAGTTTTGATTTCCATTTCCATAATAAGATGGTGAACATCTTTCCATGTGCCTGCTGACCATATGAGCATCTTCTTTGGATATGTATCTATTCAGATCCTCTGCCCATTTTTAATTGGGTTGTTTGATTTCTGTTGTTGTTGAATTTTATGAGTTCTTCATAAATCTTGAATAGTAACCTCTGGTGGGACATATGTGCAGATATCTTCTCCCATTCATAGGATATCTCTTAGTTATGCTGATAGTTTCTTTCGCTGTACAGAAAAGCTTTTAGCTTAATAGAATGACATTTGGTTTTATTTATCTGTTTCTTTATTTAGCTTTTCATTCCCTTATCTATGAATTGAATCCCCAAACATATTTTGAACCAGTGTCAAGGAGTGTATCGCTTGTTTTCTTGTATGATTTTATAGTTTCAGGTCTTATGTCCAAGTCTTTAATCCATATTGAATTAATTTTGTATGTGATATTAGATAGTGGTATAGTTTTATTCTTTTGTATGTGATTGTACAGTTGAAATTAATATATTTAAATGTTTATAATTTTTCTTCTACTCCATGTCTATAATATAGTCTAAGTAAATATTTATTGAATGACTGCTCTTAAGTCTTTAATAAAATGCCCATCTATTTAATAAGTACTATTGCTACATGTCTTAGTCAGAAAATCTGACTATTTTACATTTTCTGAGCTCTACATTATGTTTTTGTGTTGTAGTTGATAGCAAAGTGACTCGGAGAAGCTTGAAGGATGAAGTGAAAACTCTAATAGGTAAGGAAAGGATTAATTATAAGTAATTTGTAATTAATCATGAATCACACTGAAAATCTTCCGCTATTTTCTCAATATTCTATCAATGGCTTACAAATTTATCTCCTGTATTCATTTTGATAAAGTAAGCCGGGCACGGTGGCTCGTGCCTGTAAGCTTCAGCCTATGAACCGGCCGGGGTTGGAATTGCTGTTCGAGTCCCGCCTGGGGTCCGTAGCAAGACCTAGTTCCAAAAAAATAGCTGGCTGTGGTGGTGTGCACCTGTAATCCCAGCTACCTGGGAAGCTGAGGCTGGGGATTGCTTGAGTCTGTGGCTCCCTGAGCAACGAGAACCTGCGGTTCCACGGGCAAAAATAGCGAGACCTAGTCTCAAAAACCAAAAACAAACAAAAAAACCCCCACCATTTTGATAAAATAATTTGCATCTACTCAACAGATTAATCTAATATCTAGTTTTATAAGTTAAAAGTACTATAACTTCATAATTCATATTTTAAAAAATTTTAAGATGTCTTTCTGTTGATTACATAAGCAGTTTTTTATATCATTGCATACTCTAAGGTTCTCCCACCACCATGTCACCTCTGAACTGTCATCATGATCTCTTGTGCTCATCCTTTCCCTGATTACACGTTTCCTCTCTCCCCCTCCCTTACTGTGTACTTTAGTTCTATTGTCAGTTTGTTAGTTTTAACTTTTTCTTGTCCACTTGTTTGTTTTCCCTATATCCCACATGTCAGTGAACCATCTGGTGTTAATTTTTTTCTCTCTGGCATTTTTCCATAGCATGATTCCTTCTAGTTTCATCCATGTTGCCACAAATGACATAAGTTTGTCCTTTTTGATCACTGAATTATATTCCATTGTGTAAATATAACACAACTTTTTGATCCATTTGTCTGTTTTAGGACACAGGTTGTTTCCATAGCCTTACTGTTGTGAATAGTGCTGCAATAGGAGTACAAGATTCTTTTTTAATTAGTATTTTTGGTATCCTTTGGGTAGAGTCCCAGAAATGGAATTGTTAGATCAAATAGTAGTTCCATTTTCAGTGCTTTGAAGGTTCTCCACACAGCTTTCCATAGTAGTTGGATTAGTCTGAGAAATCTTTGTCTTACTTTTTCATCCTGGCAGTATAGAAAGACTTGAGTAGTACAAGAGTACTTTTAAATAACTTGAAATAATTATTTTCCCTTAATATTTTATGTATGAATATTCTGTCTTTTCAAAGGAGAAAAGATTGATTCCAGTAAGCTGCCAAATATTCTCAAAAACATGGGGATTGAGCTTACAGATAAGGAGCACAAGCAACTTCTGAAAGCATTGCCCATCGATGGTAAGCCTCGTAAACAGCACCATGCCTTCCAGGAAATCTGATTTCATAAGTCAGTGCAAGTGGTTCTCCACCATTTAGTAGTACGGTTTTTCTGGGAAATGCCATCAGTTGATAATAGTGTGTCTATCTTAAAAAGAAATTTTGTCATTACCCCTCTGAATACAACTTGAAAGTCAACATTGCATCTCTATACAGTTATCTAATGATTAGTGGTACTACCACAGATTCTTGCTAACTTTACAACAGTGAAAAAGGAAGAAATAGGACATTCATAGATTAAAAAGAAAAGTATTTTTATGTATTTTTTTAGAGTTGTGCATGGGAAAGCTAAATAGATGTCTCATACCAAAAGACAGTAAGTTTAACAACATGCATGATATTTGTATTCTTAAATGTCAATATTGTGGACTCTAAAATACATGAATTCTTCAAGCAAATCACTAAAATGTATCTTTCTGCAATCATATAGTATGTAATTTTTGGTGAATTTTCACATCATTTTTATGAATTGTATCCTTTATTACAGCTCATGGAAAAGTGTTTCAAAAACAGTTGCTGAAGGAAGTGAGATCTAAAAAAAGTGAGTAAGAATCACAATGAAAAAGCATATAAAATACCTTCAAGCATTAACTTTATACCCATAGAATATAGTACCTTGTTTTGCTTCTTATATCACATCTGTGTTTTTCCTGATAATACATTTTCTTAGAAAGAAATTCTCCACTGGATTGTGTTTCTTAAACTTTCTCAGGGAAGCATATCTATCTATCTATCTATCTATCTATCTATCTATCTATCTATCTATCTATCTATCTATCATCTATCTATCTAAAATTCCATAGGAATAATAGAAAAATGAAAGGCAGAAAGACAGGAAGGAAGGAGAAGAAATATAGAAGAAAGGAGGGAAAGAGTTTGACTTTAATTTCAAAATGTGAATAGGAGCAGAGAAGCTGAGGTTTGTGGGTTTAGGAATCAAAATACAATTTCTGCTTCTTTGTGGGGATTATTGACTAACGCCCTCCAGGAACTCTGCTTAAAGCCTGTCCCAACTGACTTGTTCCTGGGCAAGTATGTTTAAGGTTTGAGGAAACAAATTCTAATGCTCACTCAGTTTTACAATCTAACTACTTGTAAAGAGTAGGACAAATCATGTAGCTTCATTTTTTTGTTTGAAAATATTAGTAGGTGCAAAAGATTATGAAGTCAGTCTCTTTTATGCATGTATGTTCATATAATAGCAACACCTGCTATAGTAATCGAGGCAATATCTGCCCCCTCTGTGTTCATGTAACTTTACTTATAATATCCAGCATAGAAACAACCTATCAATGATCAATGGATATAGAAATTGTGGTGTGAAATATGACCTGGCCATATGAAAGAAGAAAATCCTGCCATTTACAACAATATATATGAGCCTGCCACATTGTGCTAAGTGAAATAAGCCAGACAGAAAAAGATAAGTTTGTATGCTCTCACTTACACGTGGAATTGTGAAAAAAGTGAACTCAGAGAAATGGCTGATTGGTGGTTGCTAGGGACAGAGGACTGAGGAAGGGGGCAGATGAAGATAATCAAAGGATACAGACGTTCAGTTGTAAGATGAATAGGTTTAGATGATAAAATGTATGGCTTGGTGACTACAGTAAACAATACTGTGTTGTCTACTCCAAAGTTACTAAAAGATAAAATCTCAAATTGTCACCACAGAAATTTATAGCTGAAGTTATGGATATTAATTAATTCCATTGTGGGAATCATTGCACAGTATATGCATATATCAAATTATTACTTGTATACCCTAAACTAACACAATGTTATCTGTCAATTACATCTCAATAAAGAGAGGCCAGGACAAGAATAATACCTATGAGTTGAAGATATTAACATATGTTTAGGAATTATTTTAACATTTTCAAATCATGTCTTCTTTTTCTCCTTTTTTTTTTTTTTTTCATATTTTCAAGGAGGGAGAGTTAATGTAAAGGACCTGGACGCTATTTTAGGGCTCATGGAGGTCAAGCTTACAGAACAGGAGCTTGATCTAATAAAAGACCAACTGAGTGGTGAGCATTCTGCAAAGCACTGATTTTATCTGTTTTTCATTAAGCTGACATTAGTTCACAGCACCAGGTTTGATTCCCAGGCACAGATCACACCTCTGGATGTGTATAACCACACTGCACTCACCACCCAGGCACCATATCCTTCACCGTAATCCATGGAGTTTCCCCCACACTTGCTCTCTACTCTCCCCCCTCTCATTTACAGAGATTGAACTTGGAGGACTAATTATGACAGTTTCAAAGTTTGAATTGTTTGTTGCCCAGAAAACATTTGAATAGTTTACAGAGAAACGCAGAAACATAACAAAAAGCATAGACTTTATACATCTTGGGATGGACTGTTGTAGTATTCTACAAAAGTAGAATATGCAGCATGTTTTCTTCATGCTTTTTCACTCACCCATGTATAACTGACATCAATCCAGGGTGGAGCCCAATTATTTCAGCCATTCCTATTCCTCTATTCATATGTATTCACAGGCTAGCTTTTTTTAGTCACTATAACAAGTTACAGAATAATGTGTATGGAAGTGAGGATTCTTTTAAAAGTAAATAGTAAATAAGTGGAAAGATATGCACAGAGCTTTTTATAAGAATGTGGGTGAGACACTGACAGAAAAGAGAGGTGAAAGGAGGGAACATTTACTTTTAATGAGAGTGTGCTGTTTTTAAATTTGGCATGTTTTAAATTCTAATTTCTTTAGAACTTTTTTCTCTAGACTTTGTTCTTGAGTTGGAGTCAATAAAAGTTGTAAAATGATAGGACTTTGGCTGAGTTCTTACCCATCTTTTAGGATGAAGGGTTCCCCACCAAACATCTCTCACTGTTTCACTCTAGTCTGGTCCCCTGCACCAGCATACGGCAGCATGAGATAATCATCCTGGCAAATATTGAGAAAGATGCATAAGGTCAAGAAGTGAATGTGGAGGACTGCTCAAGTCACGCTCAAAGACTCGAACAAAGGCAGTCATACCACATATAACTGCTGATTAAAAATTCAGCATGAATAGACTATTAGACTATTCAAAATAGAGTGATTTGGATTTCAAAGAATTTTAAAAAGTCCTTAGAGAAAAGTTAAATCTGTTTTGTAAAAAAAATACTCTTTTATATCAGTCTCAAATTTCAAAAAGATGTGATCGTGCACTGGTATAATTTTCCTGGAAAACCATATTCCAACTCACTTTGAAGAGTTGGCATTGATTCAATGCTTCTTCTCAGAATTATGAAATAGTTGTAAATATAAACTGAATCTTCTTATATATGGGACAGTTTATGTTTTATTCTTTAATAAAATCCTTCTATAATTTTTATTCATTATTTGATATTAAATTTTGGACTGCATTTTAATTGAAATTATTTTCTTGGTCAACTGCTAGTAGCAATAAATCTTAGCTAAAAAAGACCTCCTGTTCTATGTATCTTTATTCTGAGTGTATCTTATTATTTCCACCTAATTGAACTTTGTCATTATAGCCTATGAAAAAGTTGATCTGAAAAACCTGATGACTAAAATAGACAATGTTACAGGTAAGGAAGAAGTTACCAAATACATATTACTCAAATTCTTTACATATATTTTATATTTTTCCTCATTTTTTATTCCTTTTCAAATTATACTCTATTTTTTAAAACAAATTGATTGTGGTTTAATTTCCTAGACTTTGCCTTGCTTTATCAATGTCTTGACAAAGCTTAGTGTACCACATTTTGTTAACAGGTCCTGTTATCTCACTTTTTCCAGATCAAAGATATTTACTGGAAATATATATTAGTGCAATAAAAAAGGACCCATGTTTTATTACATACTGGCAATCCCACCATATAGAAAAGTATGAAAATCCACTACCATATGCTGGTGTTTTATCTCTGTTATTACTAAAGTTAAAGAAAATAAACACTTTAAATTTGTCATCACTACTCATTTGATTTTATTAAGCACTGACTAGTTGGGCCTCATAATTAGACAGTAATGTTATATTTCATTATTATTTAAAATAATTAGTCTTTAAAATCTCACAGTTTGTCATTTCTGTTCTTTTAAGGAGGGGAAGTTGATGTCAATGACATAGAATCAGTCTTAGAAAATATGGGCATAGAGTTCACCCAAAAAGAGCTCTCTGAATTGGTGAACAACCTGCCAGTTA
The DNA here is from genome assembly GCA_004024945.1 of Uropsilus gracilis. Lineage (NCBI taxonomy): Eukaryota > Metazoa > Chordata > Mammalia > Eulipotyphla > Talpidae > Uropsilus > Uropsilus gracilis. The sequence continues at coordinate 13,852 of PVHY01009394.1, read as the reverse complement.
ATCGTGAGTATCTCATACAAAAATATAGTTATCCAGAGGAGTATGTTGCTAAATTATGGAATATGTTACTTATCAAAATAATTTGATGATCCATGTTACATAATTTAAAATGCTGCTATTACATCTTAAAGAGTGTCATTGCCATTAAAATTTTAGTCTGAGAATCAACAGTGGGTTATGGTGACTCCTATTATCTGGTTCAAATGTAGCCTTTTATCCCCCACTCTATCTTTTGTTACATTTGATCCTACTGGGAGATCTTAAATTTAAGCCAGAGCAAATGAGAAAAAGAAAGAAAAGGACCAAGCTAATAAGAGAAAGTGAAAATTTCACCAAAGAAAAAGATCTATTTTATCAGGCTACAGTGCCAGTACCCCCACTATATGTAATTTCATTATTTGTCAATAAATCAGAAAATTAAGGTAATTCACAAAATGTCATACACTGAAATGATTGATTTCATATTGTGAAGTTTCCCATTGCTCTTCTGTAATCTAAAGAGAGTTTTTCTTTCAGGGGGAAAGGTCTATCGAAAAAGGTTGCTGGATCATATAAAGTTTCTTAAAAGTGAGTGAGAAGCATAATTAGATGCAAATGTATCAGCTATCATATTGTCTAGTGTTTATATTCTTTCCTTATGGCTAAATTGTGGACCCTGTCCCCTAACACCTATCACTGTGATTTCATATCTACATCAACTTGTTTTTTTGTTTTTCGTTTTTTGAGACTAGGTCTCGCTATTTTTGCCCGTGGAACCGCAGGCTCTCGTTGCCCAGGGTACCACAAACTCAAGCAATCCCCAGCCTCAGCTTCCCAGGTAGCTGGGAATACAGGCATGTGCCACCACACCCAGGTATTTTTTTGAGACTAGGTCTCGCTATGTGCCCCCAGAAGGACTCAAACCATGATCCCTGGTCCCCACCGTGGCTTCCTAGGCTGCCACTTACAGGCATGCGCCACCATGCCTGGCCTTCAACTTGTTTTTTAAAAGAGTTTTCCTTATGGAGTAATTTCGAAAGAATTCTTATGCTCTTGTTCTCTTAGGATGTTCCAAATTTTGACAAGAGGAAGAAATTATCAGAACCCTAGCTGCATAGTAGAAGTAAAGGAAAAAATAGCACATCTTTGGATAATTCATTCAGTAGAGTCTACTAATCTGCCATTCAAACAAACAACAACAAAAATAACTAGAAAGGTTCTTCCTGGGGCTAGGAAAGGGTGGACAAGGATACAGCCAGGAGGAGGTCATGTCTAAGCAAGGTTCCCTTTCTGACATCATTACTTGTCACCTTCAGAGCTTCCAAATCTATACATCACTTATAATAATATTAATATTTTATTTAAATTGATTTACCTTTTTTACATGAAAAAAATTAATGGTACTGGAACACCAGTATATCCTGACATAAGTTAAATTTAAAAATAAACAATGAAAACAAGGCGCCATTTGTTAGAAATACTGGAATTGTCACCTTACTAGGATGCTCCAAGTAGTTATACAGTCAGATTTAAATTCTTATTTAGTATGTATTCAAGATTAAGAGTCAATCAACAAGCTCTAATTCTAACTCTCTTACCAATTCTTTGTATTCTTATAAATGTACTGTTAGACTTTGGTCTTTTAAGTGAAAATCATAACCACAATCCTCTGGAATTGAGAGTTTAGCCCATATTTTAGGGATAATAATTTTTGCTAATCTGTTTTTTTTATCTTAAGGAGGGAAGATTGATTCCAGGAAAGTGGATACAGTTGTGGCAAACATAGGCATAAACCTCACTGAAAAGGAACTTAATGATTTAACCCAAAATCTACCAGTTGATGGTGAGCATTTTAGATCTCACTAAACCCTACAGAAAAACTAACCTTAGAAACCTGTTTATCACATCACTAAAAATACTCATTTGGCAACCAAGAAGGCATTCTGAAAAGCTGTGGTGGGAAACTGAGGTAGAAATGATAAACACAACCTTTCCATCAAGTGCTGGTTTTATGTGTAAATTAGAGAAGAATCTCTGCTTTTTCGCTCAGCCTTTCCTTACTGTTCTTACGCAGTAGAGAACAGATAGGTATTCGTCAGATTCCTGTTCACCCCTTGGGCCATGTTTAATGATGGATGACATCAATATTTATAAAAATGTAAGGTCATTATCTATGTTTTTTCTCTTTCAATATGGCTAGAGTAGACTCATTCTGCATGGCAGCTGTCTTAAGAGTGTTTGTCATCTCCACATGGATCTTATGGATAAATCTATTGCGACAACTTAGACCAGCTCTTCTCTGAATCTGTAACTAGCCTGAGGTCACAGAAGTCACAGGCACCACTTCCACCAAATGCTGTTAATTGAAACAATCACAGATCCTGGCTAGATTCTAGATTCTTGGTGGAAGATGTATCAGCCACATTGCAAGAAGAGCATGTGGACCAAAGTAGATTCTAATATCTCTGTATTTCCCCATCTCAGAAGCATGCCTTTCTTCTGCTCCTTGGCCTTGTAGGGGTCCATGGAATCACACTGTCCTAACCCTTCACTGACCTTCACCAGGTCTTCAGGGTCGTAAGTGCCAAGCTCTTCCCAAGAGCTGCTTTCCTCTTCTGTTCCTGTGCTCTGACACACACCTGTGCTCTCCTGGAGGCTATGGGTAGGAGGGGTCCTATATCCTCTCTTTCCTTCAAGATACAACCAGACCCCACATCTTGACATTGGCCTAGCAACCTGTAGATACCACCAACATGTTACACTGTGAGTATAACCAGCTTCTTTAAAAAAGGAGGATTTACATATAAAATTAGATTTAGTTAATGACAATCCTGTCATTTATCAAGGCATTTTAATTGGTATAATGTGCTGAATAGTCCATGCATTGTGTTACATTCTAAGTTATAATTTTTAAGTTCACACGACACTAGCTTACTAGAGCATGAGTGAAGATATTACTAGTTGGCACCATTTGTTTGTAATAACTCCCTAATTTTGTAGTCTTTCAATTTCTTTTTTTTTAATGTTTTCTTTCTTCTTTTAGGAGAGCAGGTAGATGTCAATGATGTAGACAATACTCTGAAAGACATAAAAGTAGAGGTCACCAATGAGGAATATTTAAATTTTGTAAAATCTCTACCAGTTGATGGTAAGGATTTAAAGTATGTATATTTGGAGGGACTTGTGCTTGACTGTGAGACTCTCTTCTAAAATGATACCACAATATTGTTTTTATAATCATTTTAAAAACATTTAGAATTATTCAATTTTTTTCCACAGAAAAACTGGGTAACTTAATTATTATTATGATGGTCAGTAGCTATTTCACTCACTCCGGCCATGAAGATATGTGAATTATTGTTCTTAATTTCAGTAATATGCCTGAGGGCAAGTGAAAGGACATTGAAATGGAAGAGTAAAAGGAGATGAAAAAAGAAGTTAGGTATCAAAATAAATCAAATGTAGCATGTTTTATAATTTTTAACCCAATAATCATTGCCCTTTCCATGAAGAGTAAACAGATTTACCTTTTTTTAAAATTTATTTATAAATTTCACAACATTGTAATCCCCAGGGTTTACCCCCCCTCCCCTCTATCCCCCTCCCCTTTCCCTCCTGCTCAAATTTGTGCTCTTCAGTTTGGTGCTTAGCTTGTTCTGACTTTTCCCCAAGTCTTTTGTTTATTTTTTCACTGTATCCCATATGTTAGTGAAGTCATTTGGTTTCTGTCTTTTTCTTCTTGACTTATTTCTGCTAATATGATTCCTTCTAAGTACATCCATGTTGTTATAAAATCGTCAAATTTGTCGTTTTTAATTGATGAGTAATTGTGTATATGTACCACATTTTTTTCATCCAGTCATCTGTTTTGAGGCATTTAGGTTGCTTCCATGTCCTTGCAATTATAAATTGTGCTGCAGTAAACATCTGAGCACAGGTGTCCCTTTGTACACACATATAGGTCTCTTTTGGGTAGATTCCCAAGAGAGCAATTGCTGGGTCAAATGGTAATTCCATTTTCATTAACTTGAGGGTCCTCCATACAGCTTTCCATAGTGGTTGGACTAGTTTACATTCCACCAGCAGTGTGGTAGTGTTCCTTTCTCTCCACATCCTCGCCAGCAACTCCTGTTGTCTGTTCTTTGGATGTGGGCCATTCTTACTGGTGTAAGGTGGTATCCCATTGTTGTTTTGATTTGCATTTCTCTTATTACTAGTGAAGTTGAGCTGTTTTTCATGTGCCTGTTGGCCATTTGTATTTCCTCTTTGGAAAAGTGTCTTTTTAGCTCTTCTCCCCATTTTTTGATTGGGTTTTTTGTTTTGCTTTTGTTTAGTTGTGTTAGTTCCTTGTGGATCTTCGTTATTAAACCCTTGTCACTCATGTGGAGGGCAAGGATTTTTTCCCATTTGGTTGGGCATCTTTTAGTTTTTCTGTTGTCTCTTTTGCTGTACAGAAGCTTTTTAGGTTGATGTAGTCCCATCTGTTTATGTTTTCCTTCATTTTTTTGCCATCTGTAGATGTTTCCAGAAAGGGATTTCTGAACTGTAGTTCATGGAGAGTTTTGCCCAAGTTTTCCTCAATGTATGCTATGGTTTCAGGTCTGACCTCTAAGTCTCTTGTACATTTTGAGTTTATTTTTGTACATGGAGTAAGGGAGATTTCTTGGTCCATTTTTTTGCATGTCTTAGTCCAATTTTCCCAGCACCATTTATTGAAGAGGCTATCCTTGTTCCAAGGTAAGTTTTTCACACCTCTATTGAAGATTAGCTGACTATATATGTGTGGTTTTATTTCAGGGCACTCAATTCTTAAACAGATTTACCTTATTAAAGTCCTTTGACAGATTTGGTGATTATTTAAGAACAAACTAAGCAAATTGCAGGAAAAATCATTTAAAAGTCTTTTTTTCAAAAATTATACAATTAGGGGACCTGAATTATGCCTTTTTTTTTTTTACAGCTGAGGGAAAGGTGTTTCATAAAAGGTTGCTGGATGGTGTAAACACTCTCAAAAGTAAGTTAGATGTATAATGAAAAGCAGAGACATCTGAGTTGTCCTTTTTTCATTTATTCTCAATTACTTTATTGCATCAAAAATCCCAAGAACCCATTTCCCCAGTATTTACAGATTATGTTAGATATGTCACAAAATAAATCCTTGGAAAACTACCCATTTCTTTTAGAATTTGCACTATGTTCATGTACACAAAATATATAGTCCAACAATGATAGTTTCCATCTATTTTTAATGTTGATTCTTCTTGTGTCCTATTTAGGTCTTCCTAACCCTAAGAGTTTTCATAATTAAAGTCATAATTATAACATACATGAATTAAGTATTTTCCACATCTCAATGTCTCTATGATATTTTGTCTCTTCTCAGGAGGAAAAATTGATATGAATAATATGGAAAAGTTTCTGCAAAAGATGGGGATTAAGCTCTCACATAAAGAACTTGAAGATTTTTTGCAAGATCTACCAGTTGATGGTGAGTGTCATAGCTAAAAATGTATTCCCTTCAGGATAGCTTGGATCTGAAAGCATCCAGATATCAGTAACAGTGCTTCCTTAGTATCAAGAGCACATTTTGGAAAAATGTGCTGCCAATTCATGTCTCAAATGAAAGTACACCCAGTCTTTTTATTAATCCAAGTCCATCAGATGTCTTTTACTGTAAATAATAAAATTGGTGAGCCTGTTAACTGACTGTTCTCATGTCAAAGAATAAAGAAGGCAAATAGAATAAGAACAATTTAAAAGAAACATTAAGTGGGAGAGAAAGAGAATAGCCTATGATGAAGAATGATTAAACTTGATTAATCATTATTTCTTTTTTTCTTTTTTTGGAGACTAGGTCTTGCTATTTTTGCCTGTGGAACCGCAGGCTCACATTGCCCAGGGTACCACAGACTCAAGCAATCCTCAGCCTCAGTGTCCCAGATAGCTGGGATTACAGGTGTGTGCCACCACACCAGCTATATTTTTTTGGAACTAGATGTTGCTACGTGCCCCCAGCCGCGATCCTTGGCCCCGGCCGTGGTTTCCTAGGTTGCCACTTACAGGCATGCACCACCATGCTTGGCCCAGTCATTATTTCTGTTAATAAAGCATAAAGGATCCTTGCTTTAGCTGCTCGGACATAGACTAAAGAATTTAAAGGGGAAAAAGACACAAGAACTTCCTTTACACTTAACAATTTTCCTCTGCTTACTCTGTTTGTTAACTATTGACAATGATATATTAAAAATCTCCCACTCTACCTTTTCTACTGAATTTTTTAGATTATATATTTTTCTTACATCATCTTATATCCCACTGTAACTTTGAATTTTATATTTTTCATTGTAATTTTGCAATTTTCTTTATGTATTTTGAAGACATGTTCTGAACTTCATGCACATTTAGAATTGTGACATCTTCATGTAGAATAAAACTCTTCATTTTCTCAAGAAATATTTTTTCCTTAAGGCCTATCTTGTTTGATGTAAAGATAATTCCACCATTTTACTTCTGCTTAATTGTTTCTAAGTTCTGTCTATCTATCTTTTCACTTACCTTCCTAGATTCCTATATTTCAAAATTTTAAGTCTTAGAGGTTTAGATCATTTCCTTGGTGAATCTTAATTAGCATTTAAGCAACAAGAAATGCGTGTCTTATTCTAGTAGTCAAAGAACATAAAAACAAAGAACATTTCCCAGTTTGATTTATGAACTTGTGATAATCTTGATATCAAAACTTGATGAAGGCAGCACACAAAAAGATGATCTTTCATGAATGAATATGCAGCCAGGCACGGTGGCTCGTGCCTGTAAGCTTCAGATTATGAAGGAGCTGGGGCTAGGGATCACAGTTGGAGTCCCACCTGGGGCCCGTAGTGAGACCTAGTTCCAAAACAATAGCTGGGCGTGGTGGCGCGCACCTGTAATCCCAGATACCTGGGAAACTGAGGCTGGGGATTGCTTGAGTCTGTGGTACCCCGTGCAAGGAGAGCCTGAGGTTCCATGGGCAAAAATAGTGAGACCTAGTCTCAAAAAAGAAAAAAATGAATGAATATGCAAAATCCTAAACAAAATATTAGCAATCTGAATCTTTCATTTACATTTTTGTAATGTTAATAGTAATCATGAAATTACGTATTTGTGATTACATGCTTTTATTTGTACCACCAATTCAATATTTTGTTTCCTTCCTTTCTTGCCTTCCTTTTGAGTTGTTTTCACTATTTTTTGTGTTAATTTTGATGTTTTAATGGTAACCCAGAAAACTACAGTACACATCTTTCGTATATTATAATCCAGTTAGAAACTGAATTTTCACCCTCTTTCAAAACAGTCAAGAATTCTTAGGGGATAGTTTCATGTGTCCCCTTTTAACTTACTGTTTCTGTTTTGTACAATGTGTTACTCTAGAAATATTCATCTATTATTATTTCACGCCTTATCCTTTCCTGCAGTTCTAGATCGAGAAAGGGTCACTGAGCAGTAAGTAGGGTGGAAAGTTTTTCAAAATATACCTAAGCATTCTTGTAGAATTTCATAACATCTGAAACAGAGAGTAGTTTTTAGTTAACAGGGGGAAAAAATAAACCACACATAAATGCCAGAGGCTGTGAGCTAAAACTGGTTAAGACTCATGCTGGGATGAAGAACACTTCATTCCATTCTTCTCTGTCTTCAGAACACTAAAGATGGAAATGGCATGATTGACCTCCCGTGGGCAGCAGTGTCTCTGTCCCTCCAATATTTACCCTAAGAGACCTTCCTTAGGAGATTACAGCAAATTAATAAATCAATCCCCTGCCCTCAAGTATCCCACAGGAAGTAATGTTTTACCTAATCTGATTTTGCCTGAGCCACTTTTTTCCCTTGTCTAGAACTTATGAAAGGACTTTTTAGGGACAACAAATTGCGGGATGATTCATACTTTTATTCAGCCCCAGCCTCTATGACTGTGTCAGTCTCTCTCATTGTCCTTCCTGTGTCCCGTGCCCCAGCTCTTTACACACAAAAGAGTAGGAATCTCAATAAAGGAGGAAATGATGGAATGTATAAAATAGAGAAAAGAACTTATTTTTATATCCTAGATTTATTATACAAAAAAATGTAGTACAGTAGTTTAGCACTAAAATTCAAGGTGACAACAGTATTCTAGTAGGGGGCAGGTATCATAGATGGAGAAAGCTAAAGGAACAGTTTAAGTTTTAGTCTGTGACTTCCAGATGATGGGAAGTTTTGGTCTGTGTCTTCCAGATGATGGGAAGTTTTTTCTGAAAAATGTGATTCTGAGAATGAAAGACTTTACAGGTAAGTTTCTAGGACACTGAAATCCTAATGTTTTGTAATATGTTGCATGTCAGGTGCTATTGTTTTACTAATCTGTTGTTCCTATTAATTTTTTCATTTTACCCAGCATGGAGATATATTTCTGCTTGCTAAAATTTGATCTTGAATTATCTATGTTTTTAAATTAAACCATAAAATTTGATTTTGATAAGTCATACATACTATGGAGATAGTTCTCATGTTTATGTGTATGTAAATAGCTAAAGTTTAAGTAAATTAATGTAATTTAAGTAAATTAATGTAAAGTTTGTGAAATTCTAGAAATGTGGTTTTGTGAACCATCAATTTCATAGGTTGGTGCTAATATATTCTGCCATAACTATTTCACTATTCAGCTTAATATAGGATTTCATTCTACACATTATCCTCAATAAAAAGAGAGTCTTCATTATATCAATGTTACAGGAACAAATTTGCTTTGACCTCTAGCAGCATGTTCTTATTTCCATGTTTTATATTGTTTTTGCTCCTTAACCTCTGAGTTGGGACTGATATCACATAAGCTATTATAAGTGTATTTAAATATACATATGCAACTATCCCAGACCTCAAGTTATACTACAAAGCCATAATAATTAAAACAGCATGGTACTGGTACAACAGACAATCAAACCAATGGTACAGAATTGAGTGCTCGGAAATAAAACCACACATATATAGTCAACTAATCTTTGACGAAGGGGGGGGGGAACTTACATTGGAACAAAGATAGGCTCTTTAATAAATTGGGAAAATTGGACTAAGACCTGCAAAAAAATGGACCAAGACAACATCCTTAAAAACCAACAAAAACCAACTCAAAATGGATAAAAGATTTAAATGTCAGACCTGAAACCATACATACATAGAAAATAACTTGGGAAAAACCCCTCCAAGAAGTACAATTCAGAAGCCCCTTTCTGGAAAAATCTACTGATGGCAAAAAATTGAAGGAAATATAAACAGATGGGACTACATCAAAATAAAAAGCTTCTGTGCAGCAAAAGAGACAACAGAAAAAACAGAAGCCCAACTGAATGGGAAAAAATTTTTGCCCTCAACAAGAGTGATAAGGGTTTAATAACGAAGATCCACAAGGAACTCACACAATTAAACAAAAGCAAAACAAGAAGCCCAATCATAAAATGGGGTGAAGAACTAAAAAGAAACTTCTCCAAAGAGGAAATACAAATGGCCAACAGGTATATGAAGAATTGCTCAATGTCACTAGCAATAAGGGAAATGCAAACCAAAACTACAATGAGATACCACCTTACACCAGTAAGAATGGCCCACATCCAAAGAACAGGCAACAACAGGTGCTGGCGAGGATGTGGAGAGAAGGGGACACTCTTACACTGCTGATGAGAATGTAAACTGGTCCAACCTCTATGGAAAGCTGTATGGAGGGTCCTCAAATTAATGAAAATGGAACTACCATTTGACCCAGCAATTGCTCTCCTGGGAATTTACCCCAAGGTGACTTCAACATGGGTACAAAGGGACATCTGTACTCGGATGTTTATTGCAGCACTATTTATAATTGCAAGGACATGGAAGCAACTGAAATGTCCCAAAACAGATGACTGGATGAAAAAGATGTGGTATATATACACAATGGAATATTACTCGTCAATTAAAAATGACAGATGATTTTATGATAACATGGATGGACTTAGAAGAATTCATATTAGCAGAAACAAGTCAAAAAGAAAAAACAGAAACCAAATGATTTCACTACTATAAGGGACATGGGAAAAGTAAATAAAAATCCATGAAGAAAAGTCAAAACAAGTCAACAGTCAAAGTGAAGTATGGGACCTGGGGGGGGGGACAGGGTGGGAATAGTCAGGGGGAACCCCAGAGATCACAGAGATGTGAAATTCATATATAAATAAAGTATTTAAAAACAAAAAAATAAAAAACAAATATTGATTATAAAAATCTTCCAATGAAGCATTTTCTCTAAAAAAAATTTCAAGGAAGAAAAACTTTAAAAATTGGAAAAAAATCTTTGAATGACAATAAATAAATAAATAAATATACATATGTATGTGTGTATATAGTAGGTTAATAATGTGGGTTTATGAACTTCTTTAAAATGCTGGATTTTCTTTTCTAATAAGTTCACATATGATCACTCTGTTTTTCTAAAGGAGAAAAGATCAGTATCAGTGATCTGAAAAATGTTCTTGGAGACATGGGGCTAGAACTCAGTGATAAGGAATATCTGGAATTTCTGAAGTTACTACCAATTGACGGTGAGCTGAAGGTGTTACTGTGAACTTCAGAGAGTTTGGTTTTATGTCTCTTCTTGTGATATTTATAATTTAAAGTGACATACATTCAATGTTACCTGCACCCACCTTCCAGTTCTTGCTTCATATGAATAGTCCTTTACTCTGTGCCAACTCAGATACAGAATTCAACTGTCAAAAGAATCCCCTTCCGCAAAACGAGTGCTGAGAAGGCAAAATGTTACTGATTATTCTGAGAATAAATAAATCTTGTCTCTTAATGAACATTGCAAAATTCCTCATAAGAAATTCCTGTTCTTTTTCAGAGTCACTTTTCATTTTGCCACAGAAGATCCCCTTTTCTAATCTTATCCTTCACTTAGCCAAACCCTGAAAAATCCTCACTCCATTATTCTCAATTTCTGAAAGGATACACATTTCTCTCTTCTCTCTATTAAGAACATTATTTCTTTTTTCCTTTAAACACAGATGTTCAATATCTTCCCAAAATGAGCTTTAAAAATTACTCTCAGCAAAAACCTATCTCTATGTAATTCTTATTTGATCTGCTGGAAAATTAAATGTTCCACATTATACCAGTTTGGAAATTAGCAAAACCAGCAAGCATAATCTTTGTGGTAACTGGTATTAACAGTTGCAGAATGAGGAAAAGCCTGGGGAATTGAGCAGATTACAGGCATTACTCCTCCACCCTCCAGCAACATCTGTAGGGTACAGAGTAATTTGACTACAAAAATAATTCTGGGTTTTCAAGTCTATCTCACAATATGGTGTCAACACTGCCCAGTTATGACAAAGTCAGGAGAACAAAGTCTGAGGCTACTATCTCTTTGGTTCCTAGAAGACGTGAAGATTTTGTGGCTCAGGGTGATCTGATTATGCTAACATTTGATGATCAAGGATAGGAAACAATGGGATTTTCATGTTAAATATTACTCTCTTTCACTGGATAGTTTCTTTCATGTCCCTTTCCCTGGCCACTTTAGTGGCAGGAAAGTATGGAGCAGTTTCAGGATTTTGACTTGTTCTCATTAAGTAGATCCTGGTTGTCAGGTTTTTTACTTATTTCCCTGATATTTTTATGGTCTGTACTGACTCTTGGGTGTTTCCAGTTTTAGGCTTTTTCCTGATTCCCAGAGGATTTATCTATTATACAAAAGCTTAGAAGAGGCCAGAAACTTTTTCAAATTTCCTCAGAATTACAGCTCTCTTTATTTAGGACACTTCCTGACAGAGGCCTTCCTACATTTACGAATTCTCTCTTAAGCGAGAGAACACAGCAAAAAATAAATAAATAAATAAATAAATAAATAAATAAATAAATAAATAAATAAATAAATAAATAAATAAATAGGCCACGTGCTTTAAAATAAAAAATTAAATACTGTTGAAAAGGGGAGAGAAATTGCTAAGAAAATTCCTGCTGTTACTCATTAAACCACTGACATGTCAAAGTTTAAGAGGAAGAAGTAAACAAAATGGAAATGCGATAGTAACAAGAAATGAGAGGAGTCAAAAATAAAGCAGGAAAAGATGGGTATGTCAAAGCAAACTTAAAACTGTCAGCAGAACTGAAGCATAGAGCAAGAGAGGGAGAAAGGGGTAAAATTGGGGGAAGGATGGACACAAGAAATAAGATGATGGTTCATGGGTGACAAGGTGGTGAGAGAACTTCGGGTAGCAATGATGTTAAAAAATATATATATATTTGCCATCAATTAAAAAATAAAATTAATTTAAAAAGAGAGATGGGTATGTCAGGTTAGCACTGTAGCATATAAATCAATGGTTACCTTGGGCGTGAAAGAGTAAGTAGATCTGTTAAAAATAATAGCTAGCACGTATTGGTCCTTAATGATGTGCCATGTTCTGTCCTCACCACACACAATGATGACACCTTATCCCTATTTTACAGTGAAGAAAACGGAGGGATAGGAAGGTAAGCAGTTTTTCTGAGGCCACAAAACTAGTAGCAGCTATGCAAGAATTTGAACCCAGGCACTCCTTGTATACCAAACTACCATCTTAATGAAAACTTTTTTTCATTGCTTAATCACAATTTGAAGGTGAAAGTGGAGAGTCTGTAATACAAAGACAAGCTTGATCTTTATATTGTTTTGAGTCACTGTCCTGAACCACACCTTCTCTTACAGATGATGTCAAAGTTTTTCAGAATAGAACGCTAACAAATCTGAAGTCTTTCAAAGGTGGGTAGTCAGTATAATAAGAAGATATACAACATTATCTTGCTGTGTGCTATTGGGCAGGTCCAGTTGCAGCTTTAGCCAGCACAGAGGTGAAATGGTAACATATTACTCAGCAGCAATTTTTCAGTATTCTTAAAAAGAAAAAAAAAGGTGTTATATTCCCATTAAATAAAATATCTAAATTAAAGGGGGAAAAGCCTCATAAGTCTACTGTCTAATAATTACCACTCAATATTTTGAGATCCTATATAATTAAAATAGCAAGAATCTCATTTAGTCAAAATTATTCAGAAATCCCTTTTGAAGATTCCATTTTAAAAAGAAAAACCATATATTAGCCATGATAAACACAACAGGGTCACTTTTCTTCTAGCGAAGGAATAAATTATTAATCCTAGGAGTAAGCAATTAGATGAAGTAGCTGGTTTGCCTAAGCTCCATAATATATAAAATATTTCTAATATTAGAATCACACTGGTAAAGATGTACACAGCCTGATGGTGGAGGGGAAGTGAGTCCATCTGATGAAATAGATGGTCCTTAGAAACTCATTCTACTAATGTATTTGCTGCCTGTTGAATATCAGAGAATATCACGTGCACCATTTATATTGTTCACTTATGTCTGTTTTTATTATGTATGATTTTATTTCATATAAGTTAAATGCCATGGTCTAACTCTAGCATATAGAAAAGCATTTTTGTGGAGGACCCTCAAACAATTGACCTACCATTCCACCCAACAATCCCACTACTAGGAATCTACCCAGAGGACATGAAGACATTAATTCAAAGGACACATGTACACGCATGTTCATTGCAGCCCTGTTTACAATTGCAAAGAATTGGAAGCAAACCAAATGCCCCCAAACAGATGACTGGCTAAAAAAAATGTGGTACATATACACGCATCCATCAAGGAGGACAAACACATGACATTTGCAGCAACCTCGATGAAACTAGAGGGACTCATATTGGCAGAAATAAGTCAAAAAGAAAAAGAGAAGTACAGAATGGTCTCACTTATATGATGGATATAGGGAAAAACAAACAAACAAATAAGAAAAAATGAAAACAACCAATGGGA